>VFFE01007687.1:2267160-2434082 GCA_008921705.1 Burhinus oedicnemus | reverse complement strand
AAAAAAAAAAAAAAAAACCCCAAACAAAAACAAAACCAAAAAAAAAAACCACAAAAAACCAAAACAGACGACATTAAACAAATTTGATTTTATTTATAAAAATAAAACAGGACACTTAATCAAAACAATTTTAAAGGGCATATTCGTTACCAAAACAGTGCATGATTTAGACAGCTGTCGTGATGGAAATAACTTTCTGCATACCTAGAACATGTGCATCTAAGTAACTGGCTTTTTCACAGCAGTATACTTCTATTAAATGCAGAAGATATTTTGTTTGCTATGGTTCATTCAGCTAATTTAGTTAAATGAGTAACTGACATTTCATGTAAGTAAACCTTTTGTGGCTGCGGTGAATTTTTTGTTGTTGGGGAAAAGCTGTCTATTTTTTGTTTTTTAGAACTTGGGCAAAACTTTAACTTTTAAAAATACTTTATAAATATATATAAACTTTTAGAAATAGTTTTGGATAAAACTACTTTTCTTAGCCCCATGATTCAAGTAATATATGCAGCATTAGAGTACTAGTCCCAACACAGAGTACTCTAGAGATCTGTGAAAAAAATTGGGAATTAAGATATTGGTGCTGCCATACAATAAAGCCAATTATATCTTCTTAAGTCTGCTGTTCATAACTTTTTTTTTAAGGTGATAAACCACAACTATTTTCTTTTCTTCTTGTTCTAATCTAACATGTTAAGCTGTGGCCATGGGTCCTCCCCTGCAGTTGCATACTTTTGCCCTGGCAGTCTTTTGATTAATGCGTATATCGCACAGTGCTCAGTCACATTCCAGCCATTTCATAGCGTAATGGAAAAAAGGCTGCAACACTTCTTGTAAAAGAAGACTTTAAAAAAAAAAAAAGTAGTCGATTGCTAGTTGATCTGCGATTAAAAAATGGACTTGTTCTGCAAAAGAACCCTGACATTTTTCTGTGAGTAAATGCAGATGTTAGTCTTTTACTGAACTTTTTTTTCCTTAAGACAACCCTTTCAATAGGAAATGTCTAGAGATGGAGTCTTTTGTTACCTGGCATTTATTTAAAAAAAACAAACAAACAAACAAAAAAATCCTTGCCAAAATCTAATCTGTGATTTCAAATTCAGAAACAGGAATCTAGAGAGAGTTAGGCATGCATAAAGCCAGATTTGTATGTGGTTTTATCTGTATGGTTTTTTTATTAAACAAGTGACTAGAAATGCATTGCTAGCTTTGTGGGAATATTTAATTTCACTTCTTTCAAGCATTATTTCTCTTTTAGAGTTGTGATGAGCGGGGTACTTGTTTGCTTTTATCATCATTTGCATTTGGTATAGGGCTTTTATGTCCAGCACAGATGAAGATAGAGGATAGAAGGAAATTATGCTGGGAGGAGAGTACTATGGTAGTTTGTAAGAAAGGGCAACACAGAAGGAACTAGCAAAGTACAGAAGAGAGAATATGTAGAGACATCTAGAAAGAGTACATATTTTTATCTTTTTATTATAGATATAGTATAGATGTCTCTCTATATGTATTTATATCCTATATAGAATATGTGTTAGAAAGAAATGTGTGTGTATGTATTTGAATTCTCAGATATGTGGGGGGGGAATAGACAATTCCAAAATAATTGAACAAAATAATTTATACAGAGGAAATATTAGAAGTTAGGTTCTTCTGTAATGCTTCACTGTTCTTTGAATCTGGTAACAGTAACAAATAACAGAATTTTGGGTTAGTGTATGTTTGGGTTTTTTTAGCTGAACAGGTATTAGTAGGAACTTTACAGTAACATGTGAATGGTTAACACTTCTTGAAAATAGTGCACTTCCTCAGACTCAAGAGAATCAGTTGCTGAGATGCTTTGGTAGTCTTCATACACCACTAGAAAGGAATTTTTCAGCTGACATCATGCTATTTAGCAAATATTCTTGCTTGAAGAGTGTTCTTTATCCTTCTCTCCAAATGGCGTTTCGCCTTGTGTGATAGGCAGTGTATTTTGTATACAATTCCCTAGTGAGACATTGGCTGCCTCAATTAGTGTCGTGAGCTGTACTGGATTTCACCTGTGGAATATCCTGCACAGCCGGTACCTAAGCTTTCTGTGCAGCTTTTGTACTGCTGCCCTTTGTTGCCTTGGTGGTTACAGGAATAAGCCCTTGACCTTTGGTGGGTAGGATGTTTTTAGCATGTGTGGAATGGTTTTGGAGGTTTCTGTTTCGGTTTGGTTTGGGGTTTTTTTGGTTTTTTTTTTTGGTTTTTTTTTTTTACTGTCCTGCAGATAGTAAAGTACAAGAGTAGTAGCTCTGGATTGTTTGCTTCCTTTTATTATACAGAAGACCGACTTGCAAACTCAAAATTGAAAACATAGATGTAGGTATGCTTTGTCTGAAATTAAAACCATTAAACTTGTTTGAAATGCATATTTTATTAGGCTTTATGGATTTCGTGTCCCCATTATCAACCTTTTTAATTTTGTGCTCAACAAGTTTGAGTCTAGCATTATGTTCAGTGTACTAGTAAAATTGAGGTTAAAAACAGGTAAAGGAAACTTCTTGACAGAATGTATGTGTTAGTGATCAGTATCTACTGTGATTTTTTTTTCATGTAAAAAATGCAACTTAGCAGATGTCTTAAATAACATTTAAAATAGGAATGCTATCAATTAGATCATAATGAATAAACGAAGGTTGCTAAAACTTAGAACTAAAGCTGATATTTTGATACCAGTAAGGGCGATAGACCTCAATATCAACTGACAGTTTTAAAATTTGGGGGTTTTGTTGTTCATTTTTAAAAAAAATTGGGATTCAAAATGCTAGCTGACTCAAATTTATTAAAATAAAAGTTAGGTGACCAGCTTCTTGTGGCTGAACAGATTTTTTTCAGATAATGTGTGAGAATGCATACATTATTTCAGGCTCAAAACATCCACTGGTTTTTTTGGTCTGCTTGAGGATTTCTTACTTGGGTTTTTGCGCATTATAGGTATGATGTGTATTTCTTGTTTTAGGTAGTTCCTCAAGCACTTAATATTGAGAAGTGACATTTTGCAGAAATTTGGATTGGTTTAAAAAAAAAAAAGTAGTAAATTTCTTGACAGTCTTTAAAAAGCACCCGTAAAGCACCCATAAATTAGTTTTTGAAGCTCAAGAATGTAGTACATGTTTCTACATATTTGCAGGATACTATACCAGTTATTAAAATATGTTCAAATATTTTATAGTCCAACCAGAACTCATAGTTTTATAGGTAAAAGATGTGGACTTTCTTCTGGTGCAGATGACTTTCAGAACTCTGACCATAGATTCTTTTTTTTCCATCCATACGCTTTTATTTTTATGTGCTAAGACTATGTGTAACTTTATATTTAGAAATTGAGTGTAGTTTACTTATCAAACACTTGTTCTGTAAGTAAGCAATATTTAGTTGAGAGATATATATCTGCTGTATGTGGCAGATAGGCATGGAAAGATGTATCAAAATAACAGTGAATATTCAGTGCATCAACATTAGTTTAGCAAAGGAGTGATGTTCCTATTGCAAAATAGTCCCTTTCTCCCATTTAGCTATGCATGAGCTGCAATTACTGGATCTTTTACTAATCAGTGATCTCTTTCAGAGAGGAACTGCTCCTGCAATAGGAATTTAAATTTAAACAGTGTACCAGTTTTTTTTTTTAATTTCTCCTTTTTAACTGACTTGGAGTCCTTTTTTTGATTCAGATACATTCTGCAAATAAAAGTCAGACTGAATAACGGATAACTAATAAATTCGTATGCATCGTTGCTGACTAAAAACTGAACAGCAAAATTTTTTGTAACAATGTTTATATAAGCAATACTTAATTATGCATCTTGTTAACTTGTACCTTATTTTGTTATTTCCTACCTAGAAGTGGAAGAACTGTTAACTTCTCTTAAGCATATCCAACACGTTTTGGTAGAACCTCAGAGCCAAGAGGATATCTCTCTCATTTTACAGCTTGTTCAAAATACTGATTTTCAGAATGCGTTTAAGATACACAATGCTGTTACAGTGCACATGAACAAAGCCAGCCCTCCGTATCCTCTCATCTCCAATGCACAAGAACTAGCACAAGAGGTATGTACAGTATGCATCTCTGATATATATGAAACCTGTAATCATAGCTATTGTTGAAATATGTACTTGTCAAGCTTGTCTGAGTTATTGAATGTTGAATATGAAAGGGATTATAATAGTCACTGATTGCTGTATCTGGTTTTTCCAGATTTCCAAAGTAACCAGAAAAATATTTTGGGAATAAGAACTCCCCTTTTCAGCGTGGATAGATATGTACAGAAAGGGTACTATGTTTAAACGCAGGAAAAGGAAGTGATTTTGAAAATCTGACTTTTACCTTGATTATTCTTTATTCCAAGCATTCAGGAATTGAATTACAGGTCTCTGTTATTGTGACTTTCCTCTGAGTTGAGCTATGGTTCTTACATTGGGAGGCATCTCTGAAAATACAACCATACTGGAAACAAGCCTTCTGCTTTAAAGTGAGCAACAGATCCCTTAATACTTAATTTTGATCTTTTAATTACTACTATGATGGTCAGATAACACTTAATTTTTGTCTGACAGATGGCAGCTCTTTTATAAGATCTGATATGTCTTTTAGAAAAAATTAAAGTATACTTTTAGAAATTTACTTGAAGATTTTTTAACTTTAATATTTTGAGTTAGATCTTAACTGTTTGAAATACTTTTACAGTTTCAGCCAGGCGAACTACTTTCTTTGAGGCTTATTCACTTAAGTATAATTGGCAATACCTGTATACAACAGCTTTATAAGCACTGGTGGTAATTTACAGAAAACTCATCAGATACAAAGTTGCTGTGAACAGAATGAGTTTTCATGTGTGGCTGGATGCAGCTAAGACCCTCTGAGCGGTTGCTCAGTAGCTTCATTTTCTGTGGCCTGGTGCGTGTATATATTGCAGTGAAGTGTGGCTATGCCTTATATGGATATAGATTTGTTAACTGTAAACTAGCTACCTTGAATACCAGTATCAGTGCAAGCGTAGCACTGTAGTGTTCAGCAAAGCCAGATACAGAGGCTGGGTAAACATTCCGGCATTTAGCACCCAGTGAACCAAACTTACCTGTTCAAAACTGGCTCAGGTACAGCAGCTGGAGTACCTGAGCCAGTGTATAGCCATTCTCCAGTTGCTTAAAGGCATATCCCTCCAATTTCAGTATGTCAGCAAGTTGATTTTTTTTTTTTACTTTATTTTTTAGTATGTTTTTCTTTCTGCCTGAAACAATTTTTTTTTCAACAGCTCTTATCACTCTCCTTCCTTCTTTTAGACTCTAACCTTGTAAATCAAGGAAAACAGCATTGTAGCAAGCTTGAAGTTGTTCTGCAGAAGAAACTACTGATTCTTGAGGGACATTATTTAAATGTTACCTAAAGGTGCAGTGTGCTGATTAAACTGCAGCTCAGAATTTTCCTGTTTAGGTTTGCCAGTAAGGTTGTGCCAAAATGAGATGGGACTATTTTACATATGAGCTTCCCTCTGGCTTATTCATCAGTCTGTAGGCAGCTGTCGGATCCTCTCTAGGCTTCTTCGACGTCTATGAGACTGAAGGAACGTTTTCAGTTAACTTCTGTTTGTAAACTACTTCCCCAGACGCTGGCTTTACACAGGCCTAGTTTGGGATTTCATTCAGATATAAGTCAGAGTTTTTGAATCTCCATTTCTAATATAGAATATTACAGATACATATAATATAACAGCTCTTAAGCTGTTTTTTCCCTTTCATAGACATAATGTCCTTTATTTGCTGCTTAATAGAAGTTTCCAAGGAAAACTGTAGGTCTGTTTTCCAATTTTCATGTTCCTCCCCATCTTCGTACCACTTACCTTCCCAATATATTCCTCTTTTTTGCAGGTGATTTGGTAAATCCTTAAATCAGAAGGTGGTGCAAAGTCAGTTTTGTGTCTCTTAGCAATCCATGAAGAAGGCTAAGCATAAAGAAAATATTTCTTTAATCTAAAATTTTTAAACCAATGGAATTTTGCCATCACCCAGAAGACTATTACATAAAAGGCAGACGTATTCCTGCACTCATTTTGTTTCTTCATCTCCCATCCCTGTCTTGTCCAGCCTTGAAATTCCTGAAAAGTCAATATATTGCATGTGTCTGTTCCCATTTTCAGATGTAATCTAGTTTCTCAGTGATTCAGCTTCTGGTGTATTTAAGCAACTTGTATTTTGCAATATGTTAAATAGCATCCTGAAATGATCGAGCCAGGAATTCAGGACAAATATTTCTGTGACTGACAGAAGTATCTCAAGAGGAACACCTTTGAGGCCTCCATTCACATCGTTCTGTACTTCCTAGTCTTGCCTGAATAGAAGACTTTACGTTCATTTTTCAGATCCTTTATTCCTTTTGGAAATGCTTCTATATTATGGTAGCAGTATATGGGAGGAAATTATTTCTGCTTTAGGAAAATTTGTTTTGGTGCTTTGGTGTTTTTGTTTTGTGGAGTGGGTTGTTTTCTTTTTCTGGGGGTTTTTGTTTGTTTGTTTTGTTTACCCTGACAAAGTGTCTGTCTTGCATGCCCGGCTTTTTTCTTGTACTCTTGACATTTGGTTGAGTCTTTTGCTTTTTCTATCCCTAAACATAGCTCTGCAGAAAGTAGTTCATTTACTTATTTCAGGTTGTTTTTGAAAAACACTTGCAAAAGCCTAGATTTAAGGTACTGATAATATCTTGATGATAAAAGCCATAAGACATTACAGGAAAGCAAAATAGCAGATACATGCATAACATTAATTTTAAATGGTAGGTGGTGCTAATGTGCATATTTTGGTGTACAGGTCATCAGTGACAGTGTGCAACTCTGAAACTGTTTTGGAGTGCATGTCCTAATTTAAAGCTACAGACATCTGTTTTGTGTGAGGCTTTATGGTGTGGAAGAGAACCTGTTCTAGAGCTCATGCTTCTGTAGCTATAACAGGAAAAGACAGTTTGTAACACAATTTCATATTGCAACATGAAATATCCTCCCTTTAAAAAAAAAAAGTTAAATTAATTAAGCTACACTTTTGAAAGTGTGTTTGGGGGGAATTATTATTTGCTACGCTGAACTTCATTCAAAAAAATCTCTTTTCATTTACTCTTTAATTGATGATTTGCTTTTATAAAACATAATGTGTATGAAGAGTGTGTTGTGAAAACTTTTTTGATTTTTGAATTTTTTTAACCGTTAACAGCACATGAGAGTGGAATGGTACATTTTTATTTTCTAGTCCTCTTTACAGGATTCTTAAAATTAGTAGTATACTTGTACTGTTAACTCTTCCCACAGATTCTGATAACCAGGCACTGAGAACTGAAGATTTTTCCTTTCTTTTTTAAAAAGAAACTTTAATTGAATTAAAAAGGTGGAATAAAGCACTTGAGCTTAAGGAATTTATTTTAGAGAGCTAATCTCCATGTAATGTGGTGTACTCCAAGTCTTAAATAAAAATAGCCAGTAAACATCAAGTGTAATTAAATTGATTTTAAATCCATTTAAACTTGACCAAGATAGGGGCAGGGATTATGAGAACATGGTCTGAATCTTGACCTTGTAAGAATATTTGATGCAGCATTCAAGACAGTTTGTAATTTTTGGCTTGTAACAGCACATATCAAATACCTTAAAGATGTTCTTGCTATCAAATCTATATAAATATATAGGCTCAATTTATATAGACTATGTTTCTAAAGGTTTCGGGCTTGCTATTGTTCACTTCAGCAAGTGCAGGCAATTAAACTAGATCCGAACTCCTGAGAGGATGCACTGGAAGCTTGTAACTTCTGGTATAAGTGCCTTGCAATGTGTATGTATGTTCCCTCTGACAGTCTTGCTCACCTGGGAGTAAACAACAGGATTTTGCAGGTGTGGTTAAATTCTGAATCACTCCAGTGTGTGCCTCCACGGTACATGCCTCCAAATTGTAGCATGGATAATGAAACCAAATCGATAGCTTTTTGGGGGTAGCTGCTTGAACTAAAGTTAATATTATTAACAGTAAAAACTAGGCTGAAGAGTTAAGAAAATACTATCATTGTGACATTTAGTGTGGATTGCCTATGCTGTCCGTAGTGTGTAACTTCTGGAATGACAGCCTGCATTCAAATTTCTTCATCTGATAAAACTGTGGGATTCATTACCATGAGTAACAAAGGAGTCTGACATGCAGCAATACTGGTGTAATAAGTGGTGTATATAGCAGCCTGAAGCTTTCCTAGTGCTTCATTAAGTAAGCAAATAATAAATGTATCTTTCTCTTAGAAGCTGGGGAGGCGGGGGGTGCTATTAAAGTTTTGAATAATTAAATTATTCAAAGCAGAAATTCAACTTGAATAAGGATATTCACTGCACAGAATGACTGGTTGGGCCTGGTTGATTTCTTTTCCCCTGTCAAATCCCCAACCTCCGACCTTGCATTCAAAAGGTTGTCTTGCTTGCAGGACTTCTAAGTTGCTTTCTGAGTAAGTTTTCCTGTAAAAGGGTCATAAAGACTGGATAAAAAGGCTTTAAAGCTTCTTGTAGCTCCTTCAAGAAGGAAACTGAAAGTCCCTTGGAAGTTAGAGACCTCTATAAGAAAGTCTTTTGTAGAGAAGAATCTCTTCTTTCAACACAGGAAAATTTGTTAGGGGAATAGGTCCTTTATAGTGCTCTGTCTGCTATATGGCATCCCAAAATTCAAGCTAAGCAGGGGATAAGAGTTTCCTGGCCAGTTCAGAAGTATGAGCACGGTCAGGCTTACATGAAACTGAATTCTTTCTGTTTTCTAGGGTTTTAAAGAAACCTGTTAAAAACTTATCTAAATCTGGCTTCTTGTTTGACTTTTCTAAGCTAGACTAGGTTTGTTCATCCTGAAGCATGTTCTAGGGATGTCAGAAGGAAGGTTTTTGGAGTTTGTGCCAAGTTTGTTCCTAAGTACAGGAACTTGTTCCATGCGACAGTGTTTTGTTGGTAGCGTAAGGATCTTGCTCCGTGGGAATGGTTCATTTAGTAGCTTCTGCTAGAATTTAAAATTATGGTTACTGTTTTCAGTACTGTCATCTGGTAGCATCCAAGAGAGTTGTTAGCATGTGTGTAGATAATTGCTCCTAGGATAGAGGCTTTTCAGAACTTTTGATATTGTTAGATCGCACAAAAAGCTTAATTATTTTGACTCTGGAACTTGTGGCTTCTTGATTCTCTGTGATGTCACGTTACTTCATCCTTAAGAGTAAAAAGCTCTTGAAAAAAAAAATAATCTTTCATCCCACTGAAAGCTGCTGTTCTGATAGGTGTAATCTACTCTTGATGTCTCTGGATTCATTTGTGCTTTTGGCCTTTGGTCAGATTATGCCAGGGGATAATGGCTATAGAAAGTATCTTCAGCCTCACCTTTGGGTAAGAGGGACTTCCCTGTTTCTGGCTTTCTCTATAAACATACCAAGATTTTCTAGTATTTGCAAGGAATGATGGCAAGGCCTGTTTGGTAAACCTTTTAAGGCAACTGAACCTGCTTGAGCAAAAACTGTTCTGTGTTAATGTGGATTATTTTGGAATCAGCCAAAGAAACCTTGTTTCCTGGGGCCTTCTGAAGTTTTGACTCATACAGTTGCTGAGGCAGGGGCTCCAGGATGCGTTGCAAAACCTGTCTTTGAATCTTTGGTTTTGCTGTTGGTGGGAATAGTTTGGGTAAAAATAAACCATCTGCTCTTAAGGAAAAAGGAGGCTAGTCACATTAATGAGACATGAGTCCATTTTAAAAGACCCCACATACTCACATAATAGACTTCATTGTGACTGATTTCACTATCATGTTCCTTTCTAGAGTTTAAATATTTTTTGTGTGTATCTTTGTGATAGCTGAGCTCATTGCTAGTCTTTGGTATTGACAAATCTCTGTGATGCATTGGATACCGGCTTAGATTTGGTAGACAATTACTGAGGCAAGATACGCTGGAGTAGTCCTGTGGTCTCATTGTGTATTTTCCTAATGTGTACCAGATCAAGTTCAATCAGTGTCACAATTACATGGATATACTTTACTTTCAGTAAAATGAATAATTGCAACTAGGGCTTTGTGCTTGAGTAGCAGAGGGTGGATTGATAAATCACTGGCTAGGTTAAGAGTCCTACTGCTTGTTTTCATTTTAGGTACAGAGTGTTTTGAAACCCAGTCACCACAAGGATGGGCAGGAGCTTAATGCTTTGCTGAATGCCCCTCACATGCAGGTAAAACAAAATGGAACTTCTAATCTAATGGATTTATTTCTTGGTGCTGTTTTCACTATAACTTTTTTGCAAATGTCTTGGGCTGACTGGGCAAGGATGGATTTTATGCTTCAACTCTGTGCAAATCTCCATACTTTCCTAGGATGAGTTTTCAATTTCCAGCAAATAGTGGAAACTTGTAATCAAGTGTAGTGCATGATTCTATTCAGCCCTTGCTACATTCTATGTGTATTACAGGGTAATTTGCTCGTACATAATGTAGCTGTAGATCAGTAGGGTCAGGGCAACCCAAGAGCTGCTTTGCTTATTTATGTTTTCTTGTTTGACAGCTGTTTCGTGCTTACCCTAAGGCACATAAAGGAAATTTTGTCCTGCAGTGATGTTGTAAATCCATGAGTAGTTTTCACTGCAGTAACTTCTTATGTCTGTATCCTCCATCACATCCATAGTAAACCAATGTCTGTTTTTTTAGGAGGGAGAAGCTCTAAGTACAGTTGCAGTTGTGTGTTCAAAATTTATTTTTTTTTATTCTTTTCCAATCTGAAAGGAAAGTTTTGAAAAGTGTGTAGCAGTAGGCACTATATAGCTGTGATAAACGATTTTTTTTTTATTATTATTGCTTAAGTCAGTTTGCAGTATTCTATAACCTGCAAAGACTATTCAAATTGCAGAATTTCATTGAACTCTACTATTTTGGATCCATATAAATGGTGAAATTTTCTGTAACTGAGCTGATTTTGTTTAACACTAGGCACTTTTACTGGCTCATGATAAGGTTGCGGAACAAGAAATGCAACCAGAGTCTATGACAGATGAAAAAATTTATGAGAATGTTGGCGTGTACGGAGGGGAGACAGTTAAAATAGTTCGCATTGAAAAAGCTCGGGATATTCCATTGGTAAGTACTGATACTCAGTTATATGTAAAGGAGGTAAGCTTTGCAGATTGCTATGAAATTTTGGAATTTGAATGTGCAAGTGTAAACACTCTCCCTCCCTCCAAAATGAGAAATAGTCATAGATGATAAACTTGTATGTATATCCATATATCAGTAGCTGTACTGCAATTTAGAATCTATACAACTTCTGTCAACTTGGGTTTGGACAGGACTTCTTGACAGAAGTCACTATCCCAAGCTTTGCTGCAGAGGAGCTTATAGCCTTATGCCAGCCATGTGTTTTGGGGTTTCTTTTTTGCAACTCACATTCTATTTTGCATCTTTCACATAAATCTTTCCTTAGAAATTTTTTTTTTTTTTAAAAAAAACATTAATCTTATGGAATGGAGCAATTCAGTTCTTCAGTCTTCAGTGCAGTGGTGTTTGGGTTTTTTTTTCCTTCAAACTGGAGCATTGGATGTATGCATCCAAGCTGTTACTTGCATCTCTTTCAACATAGAAATGTTTCTTCACTGGCTTGGAATATGTACAATAGATGGTTTTGAGTTTCATATATATAATAAATTCACAATGTGTCGCTACTACACAGGGAGCTACTGTTCGCAATGAAATGGATTCTGTTATCATTAGTCGAATAGTGAAAGGAGGTGCTGCAGAGAAGAGTGGGCTGTTACATGAAGGGGATGAAGTTTTGGAGATTAATGGCATTGAGATTCGTGGAAAAGATGTTAATGAAGTTTTTGACTTGTTGGTGAGTTGGACACTTCTTGTTTTCCCTGCAAAAAATACTCATTTCGTAACTGAAGCCCGTTGGCTCTGCTTGTCATTTGTACTCATTTAGCATTAGTTTAAAAGTGTTGTCATTCTTATAGCTAATGTTTATATGTGGAGAGCTGTTTCAAGTTTTCTTTCTGATGCATAGTATGATATTAGTAAATTTAATGGTAGTTATCTGCAAAAATGAAGCCTACAAATGTGGAAGAGTTAAGCTATCATCTTGAGACTTGCTTTTAACGATTTCTCAGAAAAACTTTGTTTAGCTCTGAAAAGCCATGATTTTTCATCTTTGGTTGAGTCTGCAATTAATAAATGTGTGGCTGTGTGATTGTGGTAGTGTCTGGCTGGGATGGAGTTAATTTTTTTCCTAGCAGCTTATATGATGCTGTGTTTTAGGCTGGTTTTAGGCTGAAACAGTGTTGATAATGCACCAATGTTTTATCTATTGCTGAACAATGCTTGCACAGTGTCAAGGCCTTCTCTGTTTCTCCCTCTGTCCTCTGCCTGTGAGTAAGCTTGGGGTGAGCAAGAGGTTGAGAGGGGACACAGCTGGGGCAGCTGACCTGAATTGATCACAATGCTCTATAATGCCATATAACATCATGCTGAGCAATACAAACTGTGTGGTGAGTGAGCGCCTTTGCCTCACTTGTTGGGTTGGGGTGTTTTCCCTTCTCTTACTAAACTGTCTTTACCTCGACCCATGACTTTTTCTTGCTTTTGGTCTTCTGATTGTCTCCCCTGTCCTGCTGGGGAAGTGAGTGAGGAGCTGGTGGGTGCTTAATTGCTGGCCAGACTTAACCTGCTGCAGATTTTATCACACGGGACCTTTACATGACCAGACTTCTTATGCTTTCCCTCCTGATAAAAACCCTTTTGTCAGGCAGTTCACTGGCACAGACATTTTTCTGTTTATTACACTTTTTCCATTCATAACAAAATTATACAGTTCAAAAGCAGCTAGTTCAAAAGAACAGGCAAGAAATCCATCAGGAACTATTAAATGCAGAGGCACTCTCTCTGAAAGGCCCTGTAAGGTAGAATGTCAAAAGCTGGGAATTACCAGTATTTTCTGTTGCCCAATATTGCTCTTTTCTCTTGCTTTTCCCTATCACCTGCTGTTGATCAATGTCCAAGATGGAACACCTGGAATGTGGCTATGAATCTTTGGTCTGATTGCAGGAGGCAAGACTGTTGTGTCAAAGTGAAAACAGATGAAAATGACATTTTTTAAAAAAGTTAATTTATAACTTCAATACAAAACATTAGAGATATCCACCAGCACTTATTTAATATATCGGGGGGGGGGGGGGGAGAAATATATTTAGTAAATCTTTGAATTATAGTAGATCTATGCTCTATAGACAAATCAAAATCAGGACAAAGACCCAGGTTCTGCTGTATGTTACATTATTGTAGGAAGAATAGGTAGCAATATCCATAGGTGAAATTGTCTCATGCTACACTAAGACTGTAGTTTTTAATGGACAATTTCCACCTTTAGTTGTTTTTTTCTGAAATTTGATGTTCAAATTTTTCAGGTAATGCATGGAATGAGGTCAAGTGGAGGGAAGTAGAGGCAGAAATGTGTGAGGTTTTGGGGTTTGGGTTTTTTTTTTAAGACATTTAAAAAGATTCTTATGGTTATTTGAAAAGCCTTCAATCTCTGTGTGTTTTTTTGAATGAGAGATATCTGAGATTCTTCACACTCTGTAATTGTCTCCATTGCCATCTGTATTTTTTTTTGTTTAAAAAAAGCCATAGTTAGCTAAGTCCTGTGCGTCTGAAAAGAGTGTTTTGTAGATGCTTGATAGATAATTCAACTCTGGCAGTTTAGCTCTCTGCAGAGAGCTTGTTCTGCTCTTGAGCAGCTCCTTCAACCTGGAGTTAGAGAATAAAAGACTTAAAACCACAATACATTAACGTAAGAGCAAATTACTTGCTGAAAATTTTTAAAAAAGTTACATGTTTTTTAAAATATTTTAAAATCATTAACTTAAAATAATATTTTTAATTTTTTATATGTTGTCTTTTGTATTTTGTAATGTGGAAGTGAAGTTTTAAAATGCTTCAGTCCGCAAAAAATATTTGAAACAAGCACAGGAGAAGGAAATTACTTTCCTTCTTAATTTTGCCTCACCACTTGCTACACAAATGATAATAAACTGCACATGACTTTAGAGAAGACTATTCACACGATCACTGTGAAATTCTATACATTCCTCATGGAACTATGTGTGCTGACTGAAAATCATGGCCTTTCCTGCAGCCTAACCATGTTATGCTCAGTCGTATTTACTTTATTTAAGCCTTAGGTCTGAATTTTTTGAGATACATGCATACACTTTGGTTTTATGCAAAATAAATTGTTGTATTACAGTTCATGGAATGATGTATAGGAAGTGAGACACATGTAGATAGACCTTGTCACGGGTTGGCACTTGGATTTTATCTAGATATTTGTTATGTGTGCAAACATACTCTGCATATAAGAGTATGCAAACAAATAAGAATTCTTTAAAGCCAGGACATTTATTATGTTCTGCTTTCTTAGTAGGACTGATTGCAATGTTGGTATTAAGTACTTTACAGATTCAGGATTTGAGTATGTTAATTAAATTTTTAAACAGTGTTTTGTATTCTTTAATGTTAACAGCATAAAATCATAGTAGAACTGTTTAGATTTGAGAACACCATTCCACTTAATTTTACAAAAATAATAATCTTTTGTATATTTTTTTCTTCCCAGCATAGATCCACTTGTTGGTATTTTTGAACAGAACAAGAGAATATTATTCTCCATTTCTAAGTCTCTACTTGACAGAGTTGCAGCTGCTCCATTTCAAATAGAAATATTTTATGTATAATAAAGAA
Organism: Burhinus oedicnemus; assembly: GCA_008921705.1. Lineage (NCBI taxonomy): Eukaryota > Metazoa > Chordata > Aves > Charadriiformes > Burhinidae > Burhinus > Burhinus oedicnemus. The sequence continues at coordinate 2,419,286 of VFFE01007687.1, read as the reverse complement.
TGCTAGGCTTTTAAAATGTGAATATCAACATTCGGCTTTCTAGCCTGTCACTGGATCACTGCATCTGTACCTGTACTTTGTCTTTTAAACCTGTTAAGGGGTAGATTGTGTGCTGTTAGGAACTGTCTTTTGTGGGAATTTTTGAAGCATTTTCTAAAATATTTATTAAAGTTCTGAACTGTAAGCCATATTTTGATACTGTGTATGAAAATATTTTTAAAATCATTTTTTGTCTCAGGCTGACATGCATGGTACTCTGACCTTTGTATTGATTCCCAGTCAGCAGAGCAAGCCACCTCCTGCGAAGGAGACAGTTGTAAGTAGCTCTACAGAAGTTCTTGAGCTTGGTGATACATGCCTTATTTTTCCAGTAATGTGTAGAAAGTCATTTACATCGTGGAACAAAACCAAAACTTAATCGTTTAAATTGGTTTAATTGTTACCAGACTAACACCTGATTTAACTGTTGAAAATGATTGGTGTTAAGCTGAAACTCTTAGTATGATTTTTAACTCAGTTTCTAAAATAGTAAGAAATTATAAAAGTAGAACTGCCTGTGCTTCTGAAATGCTATTTTGAAATTCCCAGTTTCTCTAGGTTTTTTATATATATTAAATATATATTTTTTATATATGTAGATATAAAAAACTTTTTTATATATATAAAAAAATTGGGTTGATGGAACTTGCAGATATGCTTTGGGAGCAAAAGTTTACATAGTGGAAACTTTGTTCATTATCTTTTTAGCTAACATACTTCTCGTGAGACAGCTTTAGCAGCTTGAAGAAAGAATGCACCGATTTATATCACAGCCAAACAAGAACGTTAATGGTTGGTGACAAAGTAAAATGTTTTACAAGTGAAACTTCACCTAAAGCCCAGCAAATGAGTTTCAATCTGTGTATTTATTAGGTATTTTAAACAATTCAGAATATCTCTGATACTTTTTGAATGCAAAGAACTTAAGTCAGTAGCTCAGGGGGTTTTGCCTCCTAAAATGGTGAAGAAATTGCACATACTTTAGAATTAACAAGTGAAATTCAGGCCTTCACCTCCAACCTAGCACAACTGTGTCTGTTGCATTGCTAACCTAGATAATGACTTCATTCCAGTTATCTCCTGTATGCCCCAGATAAAGTTTCCATTTTATAGAATCTTGGAGTTTTTGTATATCGGAGCTGCACTGCAATCACAGGAAGATGAGGTTTAAGTCTTCAGAAATCACAGGGTGTTTTTCTTCTGTTTTTACATTTGATCTTCCACAGATACATGTGAAAGCGCATTTTGACTATGATCCCTCTGATGACCCTTACGTCCCCTGCCGAGAATTAGGCCTATCTTTTCAAAAAGGAGATATACTCCATGTGATCAGCCAAGAAGATCCAAACTGGTGGCAGGCTTACAGAGATGGAGATGAAGATAATCAGCCTTTGGCAGGCCTGATCCCTGGTAAATAAAGTGCTAGGAAAAGCTTGACAGCCAGTCGTTCCCATAGCTGCAAGAGCAGTATTCTGGTTTTCAAGGACTCTACATATACCCTTAAATATCCATTACCTTAAGTATCTGTGACTTTGAACCTTTTGCAACAGAGCCTACTGTTGGTTATCTAATTCACTTGCTTAAAAGGTTGACCTTTTAGAGGCATCTCCATGTATCAATGTTAAATGCAGAGTAAAGCTACCATTTCCACAGCAGTTCACTTTCAAGAGCTGTTCTCATCTTCCTTTATTCCTCCACCTTGGGGACTGTGTGGATTCAGAGTTCCCTCTGCTGGCTGGCTACGGCAGAAACGTGGGACTTCAACCTGCTGCTTCTCTGGAGAGGAGAGCGGCTGTTAGGTTTCTTACTACATCAAGTAGTCTATTTGAAAATGTATTTTTTTCGCGGTAACTTTTCTTCATGTTTTCACTTAGGAAAGAGCTTCAGTTACTTGTAACAGTCATGTTTCCTTTCTAACTGTTGGGGGCCTTTGAGTAATAGGGTTTTCAGACATTGAAGTCAGTACGTAATTTTTGCATTTAAGTATGTACTGCACTCTAGTCCATTAAAGATCTGCTGATCTGTTAAATACAGTAAAAAAAAGACTTCTCAAATTCTATAGAATATCACACTTGTTTTATGACACTTGAATAAGTTGAGAGGGACACTGATTTAAATACAGGCTAATCTTTTTCAAGCTGAAGTTCAAAAGATTTAGTATTAATAGAACACAATTAACATACAAAAAGAATTAGAAAACCGTATCATCACAGTGGGGAAATGTAGTCTTTCCAGTAGTTCTGATTTTTCTGGCAAAACTGTCTAGGCTAATACTCTTCAAGAATAATGCTCTTCAAGTCTTACTTGATGAATGTATTTTTGAAGCAATAAACAAGATTCACAGCAATTTTAGTTTCTCTTTTTAAATTTTAATTTCTCTTTTTAAATTTCTCTTGTGTCATATTCTGCTAGAACTTCCAGAGATGTAAAAACTTAGGAAAAAGTAAAATAAGTCATTACAAAAAAAGTATTGAAATGGTTTCTAAATGTTTTGTCCTTTTTTTTAAAAATGCATTAAGGAAAAAGTTTTCAGCAACAAAGAGAAGCAATGAAGCAAACCATAGAAGAAGACAAGGAGCCAGAAAAATCAGGTTGGGTATATGCTTTCCAAGGGGGGGGGGGGGAAATCTAACTCTTATAGAGGTGCTAATTAGTGATCTGTGGAACTTTGTCATTGTAGAGCTGTAGAAAATTCTTCCATTTTTTGTAATACAAGTGGGATGACTCTTTGAAATTCTTCATACAAATAATGGTCTGAATTTAGCACTTCATTGTATAAATCATGGGGGTTTTGTAACTATGTGCAATGTAATTAGGATGATGTAGGGGAAGATGGAAAGCCCCTTTTTTCTTAAGAATTTTATCTGCCGTGACTCAGTTGAAGTCCTCAGCATGCAACATTTGCTTAATACACCCATCCATTGTAATGAAATGAAGAATATTATGCCTTCTCAAAACTGCAGAATAAATTCTCCATCTTAAAGATCTAGATAGTTAGTGGGATAGGAAGCTTTTTATTGTACGGGTATTTGACTGTAATAATTTCTATTTTGCTTAGGAAAACTCTGGTGTGCGAAGAAAAACAAAAAGAAACGGAAAAAGGTTTTGTACAATGCAAATAAAAATGATGGTAAGCAACATCTTCTGCACAGCATAAAAGATTCTACAAATAGCCTTGTGGAAAGAATGCTGAAATTCAGGATGTTAGAAATACTGCCTGATGATGGTCTGTTTGGGAGCAGTAGTATGGTGTGTAATAGCATTTAGTGACAGATGTAAAAGAGGTGGCAGAATTTGTAGGGTCATTTAGTGTCTTTATTAAAGACCAGATGATAGGGGTAAAAAAGATAGCTTTTTAGGCATGGAAGCACTCATAATTTTACAATGATGAACCAATTTATTATGGTTTTGTAGTATCATCTCACTCTGCCTAATTAAGTTTAGTAAATGGAAACTTTCTCCACAGAGAGTTTGTAGGCTCTTTATACTATACTCTTACAAAAGTACTTTGGGATTGGGTTACTCATTTTTGTTGTAGGACATAAAGTGTTATTTTTGTACTATGAATTTGTTGCTTGGCAAGGAAGTTGTTTCTTGAGTTTATGCTACTACTCTTATCAGTAGTAAGGGGAAAGTAAGCTCCTCATCTCACTGGGCAAGTGATGATCTTCGGGGTTCTGTTGCTTTGGTGAGTCATAGATTCTGGGCAGAGAGTCAGGCGCTTACTGAAACTTGATACCGCATGACAGGCAGTGCGTGCAACTAGCAGTAAAGTATGTTGTGACTATTTTATTGTTTCTCTCTCAAGATTATGATAATGAGGAAATTTTGACCTACGAGGAAATGTCACTGTATCATCAACCAGCAAATAGGAAACGACCTATTGTTCTGATTGGCCCACAGAACTGCGGCCAAAATGAATTGAGGCAGAGACTTATGAATAACGAAGTGGATCGCTTTGCCTCTGCAGTTCCTCGTAAGTTTGACAGGCAGATGCAATCGCTTATACTGAACATTTTCTGCTGACAAATGCTCTTGTGTCGAAAATAGCAATTAGGAGTTTGGGGGTTTTGAGCAGAATATAGTCAGCTCTTGGATAAAGGACAAATAAAGTTACATCTTGTGTGGCAAAAAGTAGCTTTGGTAAGTCAATGCAAATCCAGTGTCCCAACACAGTGTTATAGAGGCATTGTAAGACATGCATATATTTCAGTTTGAATAAAATTGGAGTTACAGAAGTTTTTTAAACATCAGTCAGAGAATTTTTAACCTACATATGCTGCATATATTTAAATTTAGGTGGCTACAGTACCTTCCCAAACCAGCAAATTTTGTTTTTAATGCCTAATGTACCCTAAATTAGGTTTACAAACAGCTTAACAATATAACTTGTTAGAAACAACTACTAGCTGTTTTCATGTCCAGAATGCAGCTGCACAGGTTAAACTATGCCTTTTCTTGTTGACTTTTTTTTCCTCTAGATAATGTAAACAAGACCTCTAAATGTTGGTTCAACCTCTGGCAACTTAATCTGTCCAGGGGTATTTATTGTAGAAAATAAAATACTTGCATTTCTTGGATATTTCAAATGCCTTTTTTGGCTTGGTTAGCAATGTCTCTCCTAAGAGAAATACTTATTTCTCATCTTCAGTTCTACTTTTTGTTGCTCTTGTTTCTAGATACTACTCGGAGCAGGCGCGAGACTGAAGTAGCTGGCAGGGATTACCATTTCATTTCCCGACAGGCATTTGAGAGTGACATAGCTGCAGGGAAGTTCATTGAATATGGAGAGTTTGAAAAGAACCTCTATGGTACTAGCATAGACTCTGTGCGGCAAGTAATCAACTCCGGCAAGATATGCCTTTTAAATCTTCATACCCAGGTATGGCAAAGCTGTTGCCTGTCGTGTTTTATTTGTAGAAGCTACTGTGAAAATCTAAAAAGCTGTATTTAGTTTATGTAAAATGAGTGTGTTTTCAAGGTCCATTTTCATGTTTATTCCAAGTTTTCTTTCAGTCATGTTCAGTTAACTGTTTAGTGTGTTACCAATACAGCCTTCTTGTTCCTTGTTTGGAAATATACACATCTTTATATGTGCTAAGGTAAAAGGGGCCTTGGTTTCCAGATACTTAAAGCTAGTGAGAACTATCTGAATTGAACAATTAATTAAAATAAGATTTGCGTCTCTGTCTTCCAATTTCGTGAGCTCTGGGGTTTTTGAAGACGGAGAGGAGTTTTTTGTAATTATACTTGGAAACTGCATTTTGGGAATGTTTATGCAGTTCCATAACAGACAGGATTGAAGTACATCACGTCAACAATATTGAAAAGCTCTTCAGCTATGACCTTTTGATTATGGAGAAAGAAGAGACAGACTATGTGTACAGACCACAACTTGGAAATTTAGTTAAATGTGGCAGGAGGCAGAGTCCTGGAACACAGCCCATTTTCTAATACATATGATATGCATGAGGTCTGCTGGTGTTACAGATGCTGCAAAAGAAGCCCTAAAACTCAGACACATCTGTAAAGTCTGGTAGTATTGAGGCTGTAATTAGCCATCCCCAGTTGGTATCGCAAAGCATGTAGTAAGTTGAAAATTCGTAACGCTCAAAGTCTAGTTCTGTGGTTATAAAAATGTATCTTGGAGATAAGTTGTGTGTCCCAAGATGCATAGAAGGAACCTTTTGGAAAAATCAAACTACAGTTTGGTTCTTTTATTTCCTGTCTCCTAATATAACTGTAACCTGCCAAAAAAAAATGTGCTAAGCATACAGTAGTAGTGCATCTGATACCTTGTATTTTAATCTCCAAAACAGAAAAGGTTAAACTGTAGTATTTAAAATAAACTGTAGTATTTGAAGACTCTTCTGTCTTAACAGCTGATACCATTCCTTAGCATTGTAAGGAAACTTACTTCAATGTAGGTGACTTTTTTGTGCTTTTGGCTACCAAAAGATATGTTCCTTCAGTTTAGTTATGAAGAATATTCCTGAACAAAAGTAAATGTTTGGGTTCCATGAAGCTGAAAATGTTGGAATATCGATTTTGTAGGAAAAGGTGACTGAACTCTTGAGCAGTGGTGATAATACTGTTATAGTTAATTATACTGCTGTTAATATATTGTACAATTGTCATTGTGTTTGAAGAGTATATTATCAATTATAGCATGTGAATAATGTATTATTAAATGCCCTTTTCATGTGTGGAACTGTTAAATATTTAATAAATCCTATTTCTGCAGTCACTGAAGACACTACGTAATTCTGACTTGAAGCCATATATTATATTTGTTGCACCACCTTCACAAGAGAGATTACGTGCTTTATTGGCCAAAGAAGGGAAAAACCCAAAGGTAATATGCTTCTTCTGAAACTATGCTGCTTTTTATTTGCAGATCTGGAATGCTTTTGGTAAACAAATTTGTATACTTTTTATTTGGAAGTGGGAGATGGTAATGGTACTGACAATATATGGGAAGCAGTGCAGTTGAGATCTGTGTGCCCCAGGTTAGTAGGCAGACCATACTAAATGAGGGGCTCAGGATGCTTTCACCGAACTGAACATGAGAGATATGAGGCAAGGGAATCCACTGCTCATTCAGTAATCCTGGAGCATCCTGTCTCAGTTGGGGTCCTTGCATTTGGGTACAAAACTATGACCTTTTATTTCAAAACTCTGGAAAACCCAACTTTGTCTTCAAGTACACCTGAGAGTAACTCTAGGGAGCAAATTATTACTGTTTTTCTCTTGAGAACTCATCTGCCCTTGGAAAAGCATTTACCCAAAAATGTATTCCAAAATTCTTCAGATTTTATTGCTTGATCCTGTAGGATCACTTTTCATGTTTCAACCAGAGTTACATCAAGATCTCGGCTTATCCAGTTCAGATCATTAAGTTAAATGAGAAGTTAGTTCTGCAGAATGAAATTTAAACCCATAGGTTAAACCAGGTTGTCTGAAAGTTCGGTAAAGGTCCTTATCAGACAAAGTGCGTATTGCTAGGGTAATGAAACATGTTAATCTTCAGCTTTTTAACTGAAATCTACCCTACAGTGGTTGGTGGGAGCACTTTGCCACCCTAGTATCTTCAACGTACTAATTGAACATAATGCAGTTCATACTGCAGAAGAACAGTCATCTCGGCATAAATCAAAAGGACTCCTGATACGGCTGTTGATCAGGAATCGTACCTCACTGTGTTCTATGGCTGTGTTTTGCTCTCCTTGTTTGATACAAGGGTGATGTATTGCCTGGATGTAAGATATAAAAGTCCATTAAAGTCCAAGTTGTAAAACAGGGATTTTTTTTTTTTTTTCTTGCCTGAGTCAATATGGGCATGTTTCCTCCTTCCTGGTTATGCAATGAGTGAAGTTTTATGTTACATAAATACTTCATCTTATGTATGTCCTGTTTTTTTACATGTAGTAGTCAAGGAATCCATTTGCAATAAAAATGAATACACTATTATTGGGTTTTCTTTCTGATTAATCATATTGGAATTGTATTTACTTCCGTTGGGTAAACACTACTGTGTTAAACCCATTCCCCTGATAATGAAAAGGGTATTTCTTGTATGTATGCCTGTATGTGGTTTTGATTTTCTTAACACCTAGAAAAAAAACCTTGAAGGCCTGAAGTCCCTTTTGAAAATATTCTCTTTTAGAAAACTATCTCAAAAATTATACCTGAATATTCCTTTATATAATACAAAAATAAGCTGCAGAAGAGAAAACCACACACACTTTTAGAATCCAAGTATAAAAAAAATTCTGAAGGAAAACAAACTGTTCTCGCTTTGCATCATTTGTCTACATCTGCAGTATTCTTGCTTTTGACATACTTCCTTTCAGCACCCAAATCACGTTCCATTTTTCTGCAATGTTATTCACCTGGTGCTATGGTGATTCGATCAACTTAAACATATAGCTCTCACTGTGGTTCTCATTGCTGTTTATTGGTGAAAATATTTCAATGATAGCTGTTGCCTTTGGCTGTTTGGTGTTTGTGGTGTTACACTTCCAGAGGAATGTTGCCTTGTTCTACACCATTCAAACTTTCTGTCACGCTATCTCTGCCATCTCCAGTCTTTTTCAGAAGGATAATGGGCTTAGCAACCTAACATATTTTTCAGAAACATGATTTAAGAGCCTCAGTAAGGTGAATGTCATAAAATGAGCAGTGCTAGATCTTCCTCATTTCCTTCAGTCTGTGACAGTTATTTACTGTTTGGCACTTATGGCCATTCAGAAAAGATTGTCTTGAGTGCCCTTAGCTTTCAAATATGTGTCATGGTTCAATGGTATTGTAAACTTTTCAATACCAATACCATAAAAATTTGTGTAGAAGACTTTTCTGAGTCAAGTTGTTACCTTTCGCCACTGTTGTTGGTGGGGAGAGGCTTACGCGCACACACTAACTCTCTTTTTTATTGCAGCCAGAAGAGCTGAGAGAAATCATAGAGAAGACAAGGGAGATGGAACAGAACAATGGCCACTACTTTGATACAGCAATTGTGAATTCTGATCTTGATAAGGCATATCAAGAGTTACTTCGGTTAATAAACAAACTTGACACAGAACCCCAGTGGGTGCCCTCTACCTGGCTACGATGAGAGAGCAATTCCAAGGGACAAATGGACTTCAGTCTAGTAATCTTTCCAAGGAGATCGTGTGTAGGGTCTGCCCAATTCCAGTGTAAATGCGTGTGAGCTCTAGACCTCAGTGGCTGCATTCTTTGCCAGTGAAATTGCGTATTATTGAAAAAATACGCTAAACAGCTTGTGAGCCGATTTAACTGATCTAAAGATTGTCCAAGTTTTCTTTCTCGGTGGTCTAGAAATGGAGACCTTGACTAAATTCTAAAGCTTTAGATAGATTTTTCTAGCAACTACTTTTATACATAAATCCACCTTTTTTTACCTAGAATCACCCTTATGAAATCGAAGATTTAAAGTGTGTGTGTGTATATACAGTTCATGCTGTCACATAGTTATAAATATGAATGTTATTTAACACTTAACTTAATAACTTTGTGGGATGTGATGGTAGTTCAGGAGCATAATTCTACAGATCATTGGGCAGAGAAATAATCTACACATGAAAAATGTTAATATTAATGAGAAATCTCTCCTGTTCAAAAAATACACAGAATGAAGAAGCTGCTCTGGTCTGGAGCCGCCCTGTGAGGCTTGAGTTAATATTTTAATTCTCAAACATTCCACTTTCTAATAGCACTGTAATTGGAAAATGTGTATAATGTAAATATTTCAATCCTTGTGTCTTTTTAGTCAGACTTTTAAAATCAGATTTGACTGCACATTAATTTTAGGTCCAATCAAAGATGAATATTATATTGATCTTTTAGATGTGATATTTTTATGGAATTTTCTTTAAAACATATTGACTGATTGGAGCTGCTGTTTTCCACAGATCTTTAGAAAACTTCAGAAAGGCAGAGGTTATATTTTTGTGAAAAATACATAGTTATAAGACATGCTGCTTAAAAGTCAACTTAAGTTCTCATGTTTTATAACAGAATACTGACTAAAATAGACTTATGTGCTGAACATTGGAAGATAGTGGAGTTTTTTAATCTCTGCAAATGGTTCATCTTGTGGCTGTTGGTCTAATGGATAACTAACTGGAATTAAAATAGCTGAATGTAGCTACTGTTTTATAAATGAATATTGTAATTCACTAGCCAACGTATTGCCCTGCATTTGCTCAGTACTGCAGTGAAAGTATGTGTAAAACACTGGTAACTGACTGAGAAGTCACAAGAAAGGGGAATATTTGTAACTGTTAAAACAAAACACTTGAAACGAGCGAACAAAAGGCAAAGTCTGTCTGTATCCTAGTGTGTTCTGCAAAGCAGATCGGAACATCTCTGCATCCTCAACTGATTGTGAGCTGTGAAGGTTTAACTACTAAGGCTATGCATCTGCAGTAGGGCTGTTCTAGCACTGAAACTAACTGAATAGTAGTATCTTGGCTATTTTGCTTTTGGGTAGCACAAAGAACCTTGACTGTGAATATCTCTTAATTTTAGCCGTAGTGTTTCTTTGTTCCTACAGGTAAAACACTGGAGTTACATCAATGTGTAGTTCACTCCTGTTTAATGCTGAAAGATGAAAAAGTAGTTGATTTTTTTTTCCATTCTCTCATGCATATATTCTTTCTTCAATGTTAATGGAACAAATTCACACTGATAGTTTAAATAGAGAGTTCAGAGTATCCAGCAGATACAAAGAAATTGTCAGATAACTTTCCTAGTTACTGAACTAACATTCAGTACATTTTTGTATTGAAAAATGGAAGTATAGAGTGCATTCGTGTCTTGTTAGAAAGCAAAATTATTTGCTGGTTTAATTAGTATTTAGGGCTGAAAAGCAATTAAGCAATTAGTGGGGATAAGTAATGACCTTTCAGAAAGAAAGGGGGTTGGAAACTTTAGTATCTTTAGTTCAGTTCAGTGTTAGAAAAAATAATGTGCTAGCTGTTGGCCTAAGAGCTGGATATTCAAAATAACGGCTTTTTGCCTCACATTGCAGGCGTGTTCTCAGTTTAATCCATAGTTTGAGAACTACAATGTTAAGGTATATTGGATAGTCAGTTTTTCATAGATGACAAAATATTGTATCAATTCTACTCTTTTTTGAGAAAGATTACTGTAGATGTATTAAGCTCCTTGGTATTGACTGTCTCATAGATGGACAAGAAGGTGGGAAGCAGTAGAGTGTTCATTAAGATAACCTGGATCAGCTACGTAGGTACTGTCCAAATTCTTGCAGTCACAATCAGCTCAAGATGGTTGCTGGACCGCCGTAGGTATTCAGTGTTCAGAGGCAGTGTCAGTCACAGTAAACCATGCCATTAATGTATTTGACTGATGTCTGTCTCCCCAGTTTTTCTGAAATGGTGTACAGAAGCTGTTTTTGTACAAGTAAGTTTTGAATGTAGACTTAAAGAATGTTGTTTGAAGTTCAGCTGTACTCTTTTAATTCCCAAGGCACATGGTACTTGCTGACATCTATGTACGGAGATGCTATAATAGTTTATAACCGATACTAGCTTTGTCTCCTGCTGAAAGGAGAGGCTTGAGCAGCACTCGGAAATGAACGTCGCTGTCCAACTGCTGCCAGTTTGGAACTACCTTGTGTAAGAAATTACTCTGCTGCCTTTGATGAAGGATGTGTGTTAATTCCCTTGAGAGTAAAAGAGACTATGCAAACTTCACTGGTGAAACTCTTCAACCTTATCACAGGCTTTGTAGTGAGCTGTATCAGACTGAAATGAGGGTATCTGTATTGTTACCAGTCCAGATTTAATTAAAAATAAAAGTTAGCTGAATTGCATAAAAGATTTTTTTGAATGTAATTATACATGACATTTTAAAATATAAGATGGGGGGTTTAATGCCTTAAATAATTAAGGTAACTTTACTGAGACCTGTGGTTAGCCCCACGTTCTACTTTTATACATGTATCTGCACTCTGTATTTTGAGACATCATGAACTGCACACTAATGTAAAAATGTAAAATATTTCTAGATTTAAAATAAATCACTGTACAATTTTACTTATTGTAGTGGATCTTGGGAGTCTTCTTTCTTCCACTTTGCTGAACGTGTGAAAGATACTGTGACCCATCAGTGCCTTAGTGGATTTTCTCTCTTCCTTCTGACACCATGCATCCAGTGGGAGAGGTAACAACGTGTTCTCAGATCCAGAGTTTCTCTCTTTCAAGCTGGACTAGTCTCTTACAACAGAGCATGGACTTACTACTCAGCTGTGCTGCCTTCAGTTTCAAAAGAGCAAAGAAATGGCCTTGTGCTTCATACAATTATAAAACGACTTTTTAAAGGTGTTAACAGAAATGCATTTCTTGCAGTGACCCTGCATCTGCAGTGAAGTGCTGAATCATGTTTAAAACAAGATGCTTACCTTGAAGAGACTAGTAGTACTTTAGGAAAACAGTCCTTCAAACTGAGCAGCCTTCAGTGACAGCCTGCTGATCAGCCATGCTCCTAGTATCCCCTAATCAGCAAAGGACATGAAGAATCACAGCAAGGATGGACTACTGTACATTCAACCCCATCTTGCTTACCAAGCTTGTGATGAAGATTTGGAGCAACATGTAGCTGGATAGTTGAGAAGAGTTTCTACGCATTTGTGGCAGGAGGGAGCCACTTCTCCTTGGGTTATTTAAGTGAACGGTGGGCACAGAGATGTGTCCAGTGCAGATTCTAAGTTGGTGGTAGGGGACGAAGCAAAGGTTTTATTTTGAAATCAACATGACAAGCTTTTAAGACCACCATCTTCTAGCAACTTGAGCCAGACACCAGATCTTAACATTTAAAATTTTTACTTGTTTTCTAGCACAGACAGTACACAAGTTGGCAGAACCTCTAATTAAAACCATAGACGTTTTAAGCCAATGGTAACAATCGTGCAACAAAAATAAATCACAGAAGACTGTGGATTTCATCAACAGGTTAGAAAACTAGAGTTTTCTTTACTGACCTCTGACTTCAGCTGTACCAATACCTGCTTTAAGCAACTTGAACATTAATAGTTCAGAAGTAAAGAACATTACATGCATCTCGCTCCCTAAATAACATTTTCCTTGGCTTGCACTAAAAAGGGGAGCATTTAAAGAGGAATCTGACTAGACAAATCCAGAGCCATCCTGCAAAAAACCACAGCTATGGACAGTCGTTCCTACTAAGTGAAGAAACAGGCTGAATGCACAGTAGAAGGCTTTCCTGACAGTAAAGCACCTGACTCATCTCTCCTTTTCCTCCTATGCTGCAGTCAAGTTCCCAGATTTCTAATCTCCCAGGAGAAATCCACAATCCATTCAATTCAAGACGCATACACCAACTGAGAAGCCACATAAGTATCATTGAGGCAACATGTCCTGAACTGTATTGCAATTGGACATTCTGTATTCTGGGTTCCCTGCTCCATATACAACTGTGCTGGGTTACTCAAAGAGAAGGTCTTCATCCTTCTCTTCTGCCAAGAGATTGGCTGGTTCTTGTTCCCCACCAGCAGCCCTCCGCAGCTCCCGTTCTTTCTCAGATTTTTCTTTCAATACTTTTTTCTTTTCCTGGATCTTCTTTAACCTGCGAAGAGAAATGTGGTTTATCTGTGAAAGCAACATGGTATTTTCATAAAACAGGCTAGCAGCAAAGATGCCATACAACTTGGATATGGTAAAGCTGCCTGGAGAAGTTCCCCAGGAAATGAAAATCCTGTAACGACAGCTATGTACATCCTAGTGGTAGGGATTCATTTGTAACTTTCAGACAAGTAATTGCCGATCTCTGGAAACTCAATGCACAGTAAGTACCAGGTCATATTTAACAGTGTGTGCTGCTAGATTTGGTGAACAGTTCTCCTAAGTCCCTTCTGAGGAATGGTCGGTTTGAGAAAAAGGGACCAGTCTAGTCTTGTTTTAGATATTTACCTGTAGAATTCCTCTCGTTCTCGTTCATCCAGTTCTGTGATGATATAAGAAAGAGTACGCTCAATCCTGGGAATAATCACTAAAAAAAATGTAAATAAGGAAGTTGTTGGACTGCTGTTATATTAGCCAGGAAGTTATCTAATGCAGTGCACAGATGATTGTTTAAAGTCAATCTAGTAATTCTTCTGGCTATGGGAAATTTACTTATCCTTCATGGAAGATGATACTATTTCATTAGGGACAAGTACACGTAATTGTTTTCTTCAGGAAGTTCAGGACTAAATTAGGACTGTGAACATCACAGAATCTCCCATAGCACATTCTTTTGAAAGATGCAATGGAATCAGTAAGCTCTGATCCCCAGTTGTTTGTAAGGTCCTTTTTCCCCATGGAAGTGATTAGAAAAAAGTCCTGCAAGAGGTGGGCAAGATTTGAATTAACACTATGTTCTTCTGTCACATTCTCTCAGAAACTTCTGTTCAATACAGCACTTTTACTCACAGAATTATGATCTCGCTTTGAAAAAGCCATCATGAAAACAAATATTCAAATATAACAGCATCACAAGGGAAGAGATAAGGCATTAGACAAAGCATCAACACCCAAGTGGGCAAGCTATGTGTCAGAATCACTTTTTGAAAGGAGAATGCTGTTACCAGCACTACCAAAGTTATTTGGAGGGCTGCAGAGGAAACCTTTTCTACAGTCAAATTGGCAGAGTGATAATCTGCAGATAAGGCCTGCACGTTCAAAGGAACAAGTCTATGAAAAACAGTACTGAAAAGGACAGTTTAGAATCATGTACTGAAATAAGTTATTGCATACCTGCAAAGATGATTAAATCTGAGCTGTCAACAACTCGGAAAAGAACTTGAAATAATCAAAGCACCCTGGATACTACAGCAAAAGCAATCACAGCAATATTGTACACAGGCAGTACTTAAGAAATTGCAAGAAACAAATTTACAAACAAGAACATGAAGGATAAGGAAAAGACCAGAGTATTGATGTTAGGACTGTTCTGTTTCCTGTAATACAAACCTCAATAGGTTACTAAGGTTTCTCTCTGGATGCCTACTCTGCAACCCCATCCAAAACCAACAAAAAAGAGTCACCAGGTCTCCGCTGGGCACCACCATTACAGTTTTAAAAGCTATTATGCTAGCTATTAGAATGTCTTACCAGACAGAAACATCCTATCTTTTGTTTCTAGTTAACACACCTTGACCAAGTAAGTCAAAGTCACTAGCAGAGACTCCAGAATGTGCTTACGGAGTTTTTGTTCTATAGGTTGTCAGTACAACTTCCTGATTACTTTCTCGTGTTTGCATATTCATTTATCTCTGTGTACTCCGGTCCATTGCACTGGGCTTTTAATTTTTGTTCTTACTTGCAATATGCTTCATTGTAATGCTTTCTGAAGAGTTATTGAACTGGTTAGAAATCCTGCTAAGAACAAAGCAGTCAAAAGAAGAGTGGCTTCCATGACCCTGCTCCTCATCTTGCATGGAGACAGAAAAATATTATGCATCCCAAATGGAAAAATACTCACCATGTTCAATTGCATTCACACGTCTGTTTGTTATTTTAATGGCTTCATCCAAAGTAACAAAGGATGTCTGATGGAATGGGATTAAATAGTTAATACATAACAAGACAAATTGAGCATTTCCATCAATTCTATACACAAAACCACATAGCACTTGAAAGCCAAAGCCTGTAATGTAGCATTACAGACTACATTCTTGATAGAAACAGAGTTTTTTCTACTAATGTCAGTAGCATGCTGAACACTGCACATTAGCAGTTACAAATAGCAGCTCTCCAAAGAAAGTTTCTTCTTAGCATTAAGGAATAAGGACTTCTTTGAAGTGGTAACATAACTGTTTTAAGGCTGGAAAAGGTTTTCAACTGTGCACAGCACTGGGACTAAAGGAGTATAGTACAGCTCAAAGTATTAAGCTACAATCACGGAGACTACATTACTTTCATTTCAGAACAGTGAGAAACCAACAATCTCCTTTTTTCCCTCCCACCAACCTGTAAGGAGGCCAGTTCCACAAGCAACTCCACAGCTTTGGCATAGTTCCTCTTCAGCTTAGCCAGCTGTTCTCCACCTCTGGCCAAGCCAGTCAGCTCATAGCCTGAAAAAAAATAAAATCGAGTAATATTTGTTGATATTGCTACTATGGTGTTTTCTTAGTAGATAAAAATTAGTATTTTACAAACTACAGAGATACAGACAGCTCAGCAAGTGACAAGCTAAAGCCTTTGCCCATTAACAAACTGTCTTTATAGTGGTTTATATTACTACAGATCATTGTCGTGCATGCGCACAGTAAGACCTACCAGTCTCAAAACCTAGTAATTCAAGACAAGCCACCTCCTCCTCATCTGAAAAACTCACTGATTGAGGAAATTAAAATCCACTATAGTCCCTAACAATCCCTCCATGTCACAGGAACAGGGAAGAGCATCGTAGAGGAAGTAAGTACACCTATGCCTATGATGTAAACTGACTTACCGGCAAGACATGACATGACAAATATTTTTGTATTAGCATAGAATAGCTATAAGTACATGTAAGGTAGAAAATGCATATTTTGTACTTACTGTCCCCTCCTTCCTGGTAATGCTCAAAAACTGGCAAGGTTACACCTGACAAAAGTGAACAAGAATGTGTGTAAGAGACATAAAGGGTTATAGATTTATTAAGTACAACTCACTTTTACCCCATTTGCTTCTAAGAAATTATGTAAGCTCAGAAGTTTTGTTTCCAAAATCTGCCCATATAGCTTGGAACGATTAAGTCATACTGGTTCTGACATCTTAACATGGAACTTCAGAATCATATTGAGATCACAAGGATCTACACACATGAAAAATTCAGGGAAGTATTGCAGTTTATTCAGTGTTCAGTTTTATTATGTTTCTGTTTAGTAATGTATTCATGTATTCCCTATGCTTAAGGAGTATTCTAAGCATTCAGTCCTTTTTATCGTTCTTGTTTTCTTCATAGACAATTATTGATATTTAATTTCCTGAAACTTATTTAATTTTTGATACTTAATTTCCTGATCTATTTTTCAGTAAAGCTCTATGGAAGTTATTCTTTGTCTGAAGATCTAGAAATTGGACTGCAGATTACACACACTCATTTAATTTTATGAGAGGTGAATAACTAAATACAAAAATTATCCACTGTGTGTGAAAAAGACCAGCAAATTACAACTGTTTCTACTGTGTGTTTGGATACATTCCTGCGTATTTCAGTCTATTCCCACAATTCCCTTAAGCATTGAAATACTCATAGTCTGGAAAAAAATCACCTGCTACATTGTCTTTTTTAGCTCTGATCTTGACTTGAGCTTTGTTCACATTTTGGATCACAGTCGTACTGTAAGGAAGAAAAACATACGTCTTAATCAGGAAAGCTGAAGTGGTTCATTAAGTCATTATATACAAGATTAAGCAGTTACCAAACAGCTGTAAAGATTTGGAAATTGTCTTCGGGTCAGTTCTCTCTGCAAGTCATTGCACAGACTTCAAAGCTAACACAGAAGCTTTGAAAGAAACAGGTTTCCAGCAATGTTTGGAAATGTAAAAGACTCAGAGTATGTGAAACGTAACTTTAGAAATTTCATAGACCAAGTATACAAAGCATACCTAAAAACTAGCCAGTTATGTGGCAAATTACTTTAAAATATTTTAATAACCTAATCAACCTAATAGTCTAATCAACCTGTGAGACTTTTTCCCCCAATAAAAGTGAAGGAATTTCAAGGCTTTAATGCAGACCAAGGCCACAACATTGTGTTCATTTGACTTTGAATGTATTTGTTCTTTCAGAATAGTTATGAGTTTGTTTACCCACTAACTCTATCATATTAACAAACTTAAGTTTGTACAACAATTCATCTTGAAGAATTCTAAAGTGTCTTAAGGTCTTACAAGAACAGGTCACTATAGCCAAATCTACTGAAGTACAGTTTGCTTACAGGGTGGAATCTGACTACTGTTTATAGCTAAACACTGCAACTGGTTAGGACAGGAAACAGCACCCTATCCAAATGAAAGGGCAAAAAGACTTTTCTGCAGCAGCACACAGATTACTACTGTGTCTGATCACTTAGTTCTTCCCCATTAATTGGTAGTACCATCAGCTGAACCACTAACACTTCTCCAACTTTATTCCACAAAATCTACACACACTTAAATGAATTACACAAACACTCTAGTTAGAACTGTAATTTACTAAAATACAATTAAAAAATATCCTACTGGAGGAAAAAGATGTGTTTCCCCTCTCACATACAGCCCTCGCTAGCCCTAGTGAGATGAGGTCGATGAGACAGGAGGTTAGAACAATTAGTAAAATTTCTGTATGACTTACTGGGAGAAAATAACACACATTACATTCGGCCCTCAAATTCATAAGAAAGATAAAAATAATAAATAGTCCAATACTCTGCTATAAACTCTTGTTTCCCTGCATTTTGCAAGCTGCAAAAAGCAACGCCTTCTCAAATCAAGGATTTGCAAGTAAAGTAAATTTTGTTAATCTTTCCACTTTGTTTAGATTCTGATGGAGTGTACATCTTCATTATGCAAACTATCTCTCTTCTGCAGTGACATCTCCCACCTTTACCTAATGGAATTCAGTTCATCCTGTCCTACCTTGGCCCCTGTCCTTTTTTTTAATTTTCAAAGTGCATTTAACAATTTTACTTTTTTTCCAAAAAAGAAATCAACAGTCTGTTGATCGCTCTTTCCCATGGCTGGGATATCTGTAAGATCAGCAATCCTCACCTGAAATCTCCTGCTGTAAACTTTGCCTCAGCAAGTGAAAAGGCAGCTTCTCTCATCACCTCACCCATCAGCATCTTAGTCTGTTGTAAAAAAAAACAACAAACCCCCAAGAGGCAGCAAATACAAAGCACATCATTACTCCTTTTCCAGAATAAATAATGAACAGCATAAAGAGAGGAATGAGAAATCTAAGAGAGTGAGAAAGTCCTCTATATGTAGTTTACTCTCAAACTCCAAATCGTAATTCCCAGGTGCTTGGCAAAAAGAGAAATATTTCAGCTGTTTCACTGACCCACTGTAGAACTCACAGAAACGGCAAGACTTGTCTGTCTTAAGAATCATAAAATTCTACTACATGGGGGTTAAATCACAACAATAAAATGGCTTTGTAGGAAAACACTCTTACTTCATATTGTACTGAATACTGAGACAGCTGAAGTTGTTTTTCAACATACAAATGTATGTGGCTTTGTGAAGCTGCGCTCTCCTCCTACTCCATGTTTTCCAATTTTTACACATTCGAAGCCCTTGTAGCTAAAAAATACACTATTGAGAAGCAAGAGCCTTTGTGTATTAGACAGTCTATAGGAAACAAGAAACAGAGTGCCAAGAGCTGGTCTACAGCATGGCAACAAAGCAGTACTGCTAACCATGGATACCGTAGCAGTTGCAGCCAACACAGTACAACTAGAACCCATCTAGTACAGTAGAAGAGAACAAGCCATATTAGGCTCTACTGAGTATCTTAGATTTGTCATTCATGTTGCAGAGGAAGGAGGACTCAGTGTTTCTTCATAAAGGAACAAGTTCCATATGGACAAAACTTCTGCTTTCTAGTGTACCTAGTCATGCAGGAAACACTACAGATCTGCAGTATTCTCCCAAGCCAGATAAGGCAATAAAAAGGGAGCTACAGAACATGTTAAATCCACTCCTAAAGTATTTCACAGCATCAGAGCAAATTCCCTGTAACGTAGAAGACATGATAGGGAACTTGGGACACAAAAGAAAGCAGAGCCTAGGACTGGTTGGAAAGAGGTGAAGAAAATTAACTCTTACAAAAATTCTGTCTCATTGCAGCCAGGAAAACGTAATTCTGCTCATCTGTCCTCAGAAGACTCACTCACAAAAAAACAGGTTATCCACAAAGTTGTCCTATATTCCAGCCTACCTAATGAAGTTAGCAGAACCTGAATGCACAACTGACCGAACAGACAGATTTCAACGAAAGTGAGCCAAACAGAAGAAAATTCTGATTTACCTACCTCAATAATTTTCTTAAGGATCTGCCTGAATCGAAGTGTTAAAGCATCAGATTTTTTCTTCAAGAGGTTACGACCTGTTTGGGCTCCTTTCAAACGAGCCTTCATAATGGTCTGAGCCCTGTTAAACAGAATAATAAATTAAAATGTCCTGTATCATCTGAAGGAATTAGGAAAAAACTAATGCAAAGTTTTCTGATGCAGACACAACTGAAATTATGAAGCAACCAAGAAACACCAATGCACGATGGCCACTTCAGGACAGAATTTTATATTCCCATTTAAAATCAAGGGAATATATTATATTTATCTCCATCATCAATGAGAATTACCAGGTTATTATCTGCAAAGTCAAAGGTCATGGAAAATTCACAAGTCATTTTTCAGTGCTTCCATAATAGGAAATAAGAGTTTTCATTTTTCTTGATAACTTACAAGTACCAGAAATGAACCAGAAATCAAACTACCTCAAAAGCCCACTGTCAGTGTGACACTGGTATTGCTCCTAAGCTCTTTTACTGCTATGTTGTCTTCTCAAAATCAGACAACACAGCAAATTCTTCATGTGATCATAACTGTTGATGCTATGTTCTGATTTTACAGAGAGACAAGACTCACCAGTCATACATTCTGGTTTAAAGAAAGTAGAAAGTACAATGATTCCATGTCTTCATATGCCGCACAGCAGTTCTACAAGCTATTTAAGACAGTCAGAAGTAGTGTCAGTTTAAAAGGGGTATTAGTAAGCTAGCTGTAGCATTTTATACCCTTTACTTCCAGTAGCACAATTACAGGTTTCTCGTACAAAATTAGGAATTGAAGAAGGATCCAAATATTGCTTCCCTCTCTGCTGTGGAGCATATTTTAATTTGAAGAATCTTTTTGATTTAAGTTAACTAGAATAGCAGGAGCTATACTATAAAAACCACAGGCTGTACTAACTTAAGCTACCGCTTTGTACACACGGTCACTACACACAAAGGACAATGCTCAAGTCAACTCTATGTGAAGAGAAGCCTTATACACTTCCTCACTGACCTTGGAAAAAGTAAGTATAACTAAGATTCTGCCTACACAGTGGAATCCATTACTTTCCACATATACTGGCATGTGATGAGAATAGCTCCATTAATATCTACCAAATACTTATAACTGAAAAGCACAAATACGTTCTGAATATTTATGATAAAAGAGTTAAATAGTACAAAGGCAGCTTTACTTTCACAACAAGCAGGTCTCTGTCACCACCCTGAACTAGTTTGCTCTGTTCATCACCTGCCAGAAACTGGCTGACCTTCTAGTTCAAGCAAGATTTCACAGGCTTTGAGAGTGCATTTAACAAAGCCTTGTTTACTGTCAAGGAGACTGAGCAGCTTCTGTAATCGATCATATCCAGCACAGAAGAGGCTCATACCAGCGAGCCACTTCAGACAGATAAAAAAAAAAAAAAAAAAAAAAAAAAAAAAAGCCGCCACCCAAAAAAACCCTAGGCCTTGTGAAATTTTGTTCTGTCGGTTAACAAAAAAAAAATCATCGCAGAGGCAGGCAATCTTTATTTTGTCATCCTAACTTATATTCCTGTCAAAACATCACCCACATTATTGGTCTATTGCCTCATTTGAAACAGGGCTTGTAAATATTAAGCCTTTGTACATCACCACCTTCTTGCCACAATGACCTATCAGCCCACAAAACCAGGTACCATTTAGAAGTGACTGAAGTGCCTCCTCCTTGGACATGTAAACTGAATGAAGAGAGCACTATCAAAGAGCAGGAGTGAGACCAAATGACTTAGTGTATGCAATAATTTATTTCTGAACTAAGTTTCAAAACAGAACCTTTACCACATAATGTATTAATCTTTCCATATAAACTGTTATTTCATATGTCCTGAGTTCATACATTGGGGAACAATTATTATTTTACAGTTGAGGTTTTCTGTCCTGCAAGGTACCTTTTTACAGAGACTACAGCCAGGCATCAACCCAGTTTTACGCAAGAAGATTTGAAACAGCCTTTCACCTTAAGGCAAAGTCTTTCTGTCCTGCAGGGTTCCGAAGAGAAACTGAACAACATTATTAAAACAGCAATTTTATTAACAGATCAGTTTCAATTGTTTGTGCTCCAATGTTGGCAGCTTTCTAAGCCTTGTTAGGAGACATCTGATTTCATGACAAAGAGTTTGCTGTCAGGATCTGGAAAATGACTTGACTGTCCACTGCCCTTCACGCATTTTACTTCCTTCTTCTTTTTAACACTTTATGGCCAACCTCTTGTACAGCAGTATCGTCTATTCAAAAGTGAAGGGAAGCGATGGTTTGACTTGTGCATTTTTTCTTATACATATATTCTACAAATTGCTCTCTTTAAAATACAGGTTTACGGAATTGCATGATTTTAAATAGCAGCCCCCCACACACGCACTGGAAGCCGCTTGCGTCTTGGTACTGGACCCTGCAATGCCCCTCTGACGGCTGACAGAGCCGATTTTGAGCCTGAAAGGAGAAACTGAAGAGAAGCTCTGACTGCAGCCTTCGACTGCTTGCCCAGGCGTTTCACGCAAAGCCCAGCGGGACGTCCGCCCTGCCTCCCGCCCTCCCGGCAGGCGCCGAGCGCCCGGGGCAGCAGCAGACACGCAACCGACAGAATCATTTCCACCGCCGGAGCCCAGATGGGAAGAGGAGCCCGGAGAGCTCCGCCTCGGCGGCGGCGCCCTGCCCGCGCCCGGCCCCGAGCCCCCGCCGCGCCCCCCTCGGCCCTACCCCGCCCCCGCCACTGCGCTCGGGGCACCGGCCCGGCCCGGCCCGACCGGGCGGACACTCACATCCGCGAGGGGAAGATCTCGATGCGGTCCTTGCCCGACATGGTGGCGGCGGGGCCCGCTCCGGCTGTCACCGCTGTCACCGCCGCCGCCGCCGCCGCCGCCCTCACGTGATGCGGCGCCGCTGTCCCCGCCCCCACGCCAGGCGGCGCCCTGGCGGAGGCAGCACCCGGATGCCTCTGCGGCCCCTCCGCCAGTCACCTGTGGTCACGTGCCCCCCGGGGACGGGAAGGAAGCGACGTAACTGGCTCCCGGGTCTGTTTGTGACACCCGGAGGTCTCTGACTCTGTCCGCCCGCGTGGCGCTCAGCGCCCGGTCCCGGAGGGGGGCGCGCTAGCAAAGGGCGACTTTCTGCCTCGACGTTGAGACTCTATGGTCCAGGGGGCGTGGGCTGGCCTATCGCGTGCGGAGGAGCGGGAGCGGGGCGGGCTGGCGCCTGCGCGGTGGGGCGGCGGCGGCCAGGCGCACGCTGAGGCAGGAGCGGGACCAGTGCGAGACTCCGGGCCGCGAGCACAGAGCGGGACCCCTCGGCCGTTGCCAGGTACCGGTGGGGCCCCGCTGCCGCTCGCGCCGTGCCCCGCCCCGCCCCGGGGCCTGGGCTCGGTTCCGCCGCACGGCCGGGCCGCGGCTCCTCCTGGCTGGGACCGCTGTGGGCCCGCCGTGTCGGGACGCGACGCGACGCGGCGCGGCGGAGGGCCGGGCCCGGGCGCTTGGGCCCGGGCGGGGAGGGAGGGAGGAAAGAAAGGACCGGCTCCGCGGCTACGAGCTCCCCAAGCCACGGGGCCGCGGTCCTCGAGGGGCCGGCCCGCCTCTCGCCCTCACTGTGGTAGAGAGGGGCCCTTCCCGGCCCGGCAGCGGCTGTCGCCGCCCTGGCGACCGCTTCCCTTCGGTGCTGTAGCTCTCGTTGGGCGTTGCCTGTGTCAGCGACGCTCCAGCGGCCGGAGCGGTCGCTGGTCAGAAGTTACTCCATTTTCGCCGGTTTCCGCAGAGAACTTGTGCAGCCGTGGGGACTTAAACCTTTGCTGAGGCGTTTCTGACGTCTTGCAAAGGTGGTTTCCAGCGTTGGCGCCATGGGCAGCTTGTTGCTCCTGAGAGGCTTCCTGCAGAAGGCCAAAATAAAAAGTTTGTGTCTGTGGAGAGAGGAGTGAAATGCTCAGTGTGGAGCAGCGTTTGGCCATTCTTGCTTGCTGTGGTTGGGGTTTGTTGCTTTGCAATGTATCTTTATTCTGTATCTCATAGTAGATACCTAAGATTGCGGTGAACTGCGTTCAGTGGACTAGAAAAGCAAACTGTAAAGTTTTTCTTCTTAATCTTGGAGTTATTTGTTCAGCTTCAAATTATGTGAAGTTATATATATATATATATATATATGGAATCTTTAAAGAGTGTTTTTTATAATCCTGTACTCGTCTGTATTTCCCCTTTCTGAAAGTTAAGAGTGGAAATAAGGGTGGACGTAATCTTCTGAATTGTATGGCCATGTGTATGGAGTGCTTTGCATTACCATCCTACTCTTTTTAAATTCTCATATAGCTAGAAAGCATTAGCACTGCTGTAAAGATCAAGGGTGAAACTTCAAAATGGTGACTACAACAAACCTTCTGAAGGAGTGATGCATTTGACTCAGCATCTTAGGCTCCTACTTCTGTAGGAAACTTTCTGTATGAAACTTCTAGGCATAGACAAAAGGAATTGAACTAACCTGGTTAGCAGTAATGAGTATGTGTATTCATCACCAGGAAAATGAAGCAGTTTAAGTGTTCCTTCTTTTCACTATGTGATTATGAAGCATTAATCTTATACTTTTTTTGAACGTATAGTGAAAGAATCCTGTTTTGGTTTTCAGGGTTTTTTTTCCCCTCCTGACTAGCAATATGTTGGAGGGTGCTTTTTTTCTTTTATAGTGCTGCATTCATGTCAGGCTACTTGTATCTTCTGATTATTGCCTTTGCTTTCTTTGCTGACAGGTAGCCTCTGGAGTAGGTCTTAAAGGATTATTCCAAATATCTTGTACTGAGTTTAGAAAGTCATCTTCTGGAGTGTAGAGTCTCTTTCTTCTCAGTACCACAGAAGCTTCTCTCTACCTCTTATTTTCTCAGCCTCTCACATGCTGTGTTACTATGTGCATACAAATAAGCACTGCAGGCTTCTCTCCCATGCACTCCTGTTAAAATCTGATTTAAAATTTTACACACCCTCATGAATCTAGATGAATGCAAGGCGTGCGGTGCCACCTTTTTGCCACTTGAAGCCTCTTCTCTCTAGCTATGGAGTTAATATGACAGTTGAAGTGGACAATGAAGTCTGGGTAGCAAGCTTTTTGTACTTTGATATAAAAAATTAGCATATTAGCAAATGCTTGTGGTAATACTAAAATACTAGTTAATTTATTGTTTAATTTCTGTTACAACCGAAGTATGACCTGCACAGGCCTTACTCTAATTTGCAATTTTTTGTACCAGTGTTCCTCTCTATCCTCACTAGTCCATGCTGGTTTTTACCATGTTTGTAGAAGTCAGTGATGTACTGCGAAATAAAATCTTTGTTTCTTTCTGCTCAAATTCCAGAATGCCAGGACTAAGCTGTAGATTCTACCAGCATAAATTTCCAGAGGTAGAAGATGTAGTGATGGTCAACGTTCGGTCTATTGCTGAAATGGGAGCCTATGTCAGCCTGCTGGAGTACAACAACATTGAAGGCATGATCCTTCTCAGTGAGCTATCCAGAAGACGTATTCGTTCCATAAACAAACTCATCCGCATCGGGAGGAATGAATGCGTGGTGGTCATAAGAGTCGACAAAGAGAAAGGTATTTGGGGATACTGGGCTATATCAAGATTGACTTCATAGAGGGAAGTGCAGATAAACTAGGTGGCTTAGGTATTCATTGATTTTGTCTTTTTTTTAAGGCACTTAGGCAGAATAGACCATCATCATGCCATCTGATATTTATGATCATTCTTCCATTCCTCTGTGTCCTTTTGGAATCAGGTTAATGGAGGTCAATCACATCAGTAAAGATTTGCATAAGTGGTTCCTCACCAGCTCAATGTTTGATCAACAAACCATAGTGAAGTGGGATTTTCTTTTGATATCTATGTAGATTTTCTAAGTTTTGATGGAAGAGAAGAGTCATCTGATGTAAAGATAAAAATCAAACTGGTGAGCATGTAATGCTTACAGTGCATCCTGTTCAGCTATAAAATAGATGGCACGTATATCATTAGTGTACCGCATGAATTCTGTAGGTTACAAGTTGAGATTGTACAGGCAACTTTGTCTTTTCCTGTCTTCTAAACATGTGAATCTTTAAAGGTTTTTTTAATATATTTTCTATTTAGAACATGTCAGATTTGGTAATACTGTTCCATGTAATCTTTAAAATCTATATCCAGGTATAAAGAAACAGTAGAAATAAACACCGAGCACATCTCCTAGATGTACCTGTTGGTACCATGTTTCTCAAGTAATATGCTTTTCTAGAATACTTCTGAAACTGCAGTTAACTCTGAGATTAAGTAATGAATGACAGGATAAGAAAAAGCAGAGAGGAAAGAAAGACAAGAAAAAAGTTATTTCTGATAGATCTGAAGTGAAGTAAGTTTCCCAGCATCTCTAGGGAAAGAATTCTTTCTCTTGCAAATTCATTTCATTCTCATATTAACAGAGAAGCACATCTGGAAAAGACCACATCATAGTGGTCTTTTATTGAATCTTTTGGAGAACCTATAGTTTGTGAGGAGCAGGTGGAGGCCTTTTCAAATTTACTAAGAAAATAGTTCAAAAGAATTTATTTCACAGACAGTTCTTCCAGAAAGGTATCCAAGGGATTAGAGTCAGAATTTGAGATCAGGCCTACTTTATCAGGAAAATGTTCAGAGCTAAACTGATGGAGTGCCGACACTGAATGTAATTGAGTCAAGCACTAAAATATATGCTTTTTTGTATCCTGGTATGTTTTTTGGCAAAACTGTGTAAAGCAACATAAAAATGGATCACTGATTGCTCAAATATTATTAAAATTTCTTCTAAGTTTGCAGAGAAAACATTAAGGCATTAATTATGAAGAATGTTTTACAAAAGATTTGCTATTGTAAGTATTTACAGTTGAAAGAATAATTTAGTATCCTAATCTGGATCATGATTTGATGAAATTCATTAAGGTTTGGTTATGTTACTTTCTGTAGCAACAGAGAGATAGTGTAGGCAAGGGGCAAATCCCGAGCTGGAGTGTTTGTTCTTTATGCTTTTCTTTTGAAGCAGTTAGACGTAGTTTGCGCAATGTCTGACACTCTCAAAATGGTTTTCCCCGATAGGTTATATTGACTTGTCAAAAAGAAGAGTTTCTCCAGAGGAGGCAATCAAATGTGAAGACAAATTTACAAAATCGAAGACTGTAAGTTGCTTTGCTATATTCAAGCACTGTGTATTTCCAGCTTTTTTCCTGAGCAAGCAAAATGCATAGACATAAGATAATACGAAAGTGAAGTGTTGTGCTCATTTATTAGGCATACTCTGATACTTATTTACCAATGCAAATATATATAACCAGCTCATCTGTCCGTGAGTGCTCTGGTAAGCTGCTGCTTAATTAATGAACAGATCAAGTAAGATGTCAGTTGAAAATTTGTAATGTAAAGGGGTATGTTTAAATGATCAGAAATCCAAAAGTATATGCTGGTTTAGCACACTGTGGACAAATTTTATTGAAAAGTCATGCAGGTAGTTTAAGGCATTGATTCCCACCCTTACTACTGTGTGGTCTTACACTTCTGAGTAGGCAGCTTACCATTAAATACTACTTTTTATTCTAAATTTTTCTTTGTTTTTGGTATTTATTTTGGGTTTTTTAACACCCCTTTTGTGTTCAAGGTTTACAGCATCCTTCGCCATGTTGCTGAAGTCTTGGAGTACACTAAGGATGAGCAGCTTGAGAGTCTGTTCCAGAGAACTGCCTGGGTATTTGATGACAAGTACAAAAGACCAGGATATGGTGCTTATGATGCATTCAAGCATGCAGTCTCGTAAGGACATCTTTTCTACTTCTAGGGGGTTATTTCATAATTACAGAGAAGTATTTCCTGGAATAGATCCATCATAATATTCTTTTTGAGGTTTGTTTTGGTTTTTTTTAGAGTTGATATGTAGAATGTACTGGTCTAGTAAACCCTGTAAATTTTGACATCAGTCTTCCAGTTGCTTATTGTAGGTTTCTCTGTCTTACTGCTTTCTTCAAGTTCTCAATGCTCTTGAGAAAGAAGGCTCAGAGTTGACTTTTTTAATCCATCTTTGAGTCTGCCAGTCTGTGCATATCAGGTTTTTAAAACCAGTAATTTAATTTGATGTGGAGAAATGGTGAGGCATTGGTGAATACTGTGTTTTAAGTGTAAAAGAAACATAATTACAAACACTGGAGAGATTTCTGTTGCTACAGATGAGCCTATGACATTTCTAACAGAAGAAGCACCACTGATCTTGGCTTGTCTGTCAGAATTTGCCTGTTCTTAGTCCCAAGCAGAGGTTACCAAAAATATCTAGCTCAGTGGCTGAAGATATTTCTATGCACAGCTGACTGTCACTCTTCCGCTGCACAGTCAGAGTTTTTCTTTTTTAAATGCAACATGCTGGCTTGTTACTTCTCTATAGTTCCAAACTTAAAGAATGGGAATGGGATCATGAACTTAGAAATGGAATTATGAACAGGAAGAGATGGAAATTGTGATGGTTAGGGAATATGCACTGAGATAGGTTGCCTTAATTTTTTTATGAAGTCTGATATTTTAATTTGCTTTCAGAACTAACCTGTTTGATTTCCCCTCTAAAGATTCTATCATGAAATTGGCAATGCAAAAATAGATTTCTCGATAAACATTCCCAATTTTGCTCTTTTATAGCACATAAACCTATGAGTGATGAACTTGAGTTGAACACTAGATGGCAGTAATAAAACTTTAGAAATTGTGCTGTACTGAGAATTAGTGTTTGGGGGTTTCACACAGCAGGATACCTGTGGTAAAGTATATTTACCCTCTGATCAGTAAAAATTAAACATCCAGGACCTATTTGTTGAATGCCTATCAAATGCTTGTGACAGTAAGTCGAAAATTTAACAGAATACATTGTCAATGAAGAAGCAACATTTGCATGTCCAATAAATCACACCTGCAATATGGGTTCATATTTTTGATGTGTAAAAAAACAAAAACCAAACAACAAACCTGTCACATTTCTGGATTCTGTTTGCTTATGTTTGGCCCTTCTACTATCTATACTCAGTATATAAAGTCATGAAAGTTGGCATTTTACTAGCAGCAGAGACCAGTCTCCAGTATTGCCTCTGGGGTTTGGGCCGTATTAGTTCATGTTTGCCTGCTAGTAGTATTGTAGGTGATCTGGTATTCCTTTTCCAAGAACTGCAACTCCTGTCTCTGAAGAACAGGAGCAATTTTTGTGAGGAACTTTTTGGTTATGGTCTCTGTTTCAGATATATTTTGGATAAAATTAATACAGCAATAAAGAGAATTGACACCACTTCTTCAAATAAAAGCTGCTAATCTGATAGCCTTCTACAATGGCGTGACTGGACAAATAGATGAGGGGAGGGCAGTGGATATTGTCTACCTTGACTTCAGCAAGGCTTTTGACACTGTCTCCCACAGCATCCTCATAGGCAAGCTTAGGAATTGTGGGTTGGATGAATGGCCAATGGGGTGGATTGAAAACTGGCTGGCAGATAGAGCTCAGAGGGTTGTGATTAGTGGCACAGGGTCTAGTTGGAGGTCTGTGACAAGTGGTGTTCCCCAGCGGTCAGTACTGGGTCCAGTCCTGTTCAACATATTCATCAGTGACCTGGATGAAGGGATAGAGCGTACCATCAGCAAGTTTGCTGATGACACAAAACTGGGAGGGGTGGCTGATGCACCAGAAGGCTGTGCTGCCATTCAGCATGACCTGGACAGGCTGGAGAGTTGGGCAGAGAGAAACCTCATGAAGTTCAACAAGGGGAAGTGTAAGGTACTGCACTTGGGGAGGAATAACCCCATGCACCAGTACAGGTTAGGGGTTGACCTGCTGGAAAGCAGCTCGGTGGAAAGGGACCTGGGAGTCCTGGTTGGACTAGATGATCTCCAGAGGTCACTTCCAACCCCTGTGATTCTGTAATTTATATGGATAAACAGCAGAGGAGTTTGTCTCTGTGATCTCTGGATTTTAAACTGTTAGCTTGTGGTATAAAAACCCTTTATTCTTTCTTTAGTCAAGAATGTAGCTAGCAGATAAATGTCTGTCTGTGATCTGATCACTGTTAAAACCAAGTACAGAAAAACATGGAATGAGTATAGATTACTTTGTAGAATGAAAAAAATCTTGCATCTGAACGAAACGCTTAAATAATTCAAAAACCTCAGATTCATCATGGATTCTCTTTCATGCGATACAGGTTTATCTTCACATTGGAGGGAACATAAATACCAAGCAGCTAGATATTTTTCTCACTGTGTGTATCATGTACAAATGGAGCTGGATAGAAGTCTTTACTTTTCTTAAAAAAATAAAAATAATAATTCAGATGTTTTCTTCCAGGAACAGATTGAGTGAACTACTTTTCTGCTTTGTTGTTAAATGTTTCCAATAGAAAATACTTCGGAAATAGATGTGTTTATTTTCTTCCAGTGTTTCAATGGACTTTTAAGAAATTTCCCTGTTTTCATTGCCTGGTAGATCTCTGTGATTACACATAATAATTTTGAAGTAATACCAGAAGTTAATGTTGTCCCATATTCCACTTCACTATAACTTCTGTAACGTTGCTTTGCTTTGCTCAGAGACCCTGCAATCCTGGATAGCCTAGATCTGACAGAGGAAGAGAGGCGTGTATTGATTGACAATATTAACAGACGTCTGACACCGCAAGCAGTCAAAATCCGAGCTGGTGAGTTCACTGAACACGTCTTGACACTCCAAGTCAAGTTAGCGTATCTTGTTGCAAACTATAAATTCAGTTAAAACTAGTGTTGGTGGTGCTGATATTTGAATGGAACTGTTCTTCCAGAATTAAGACACCTTAACCAAAGATTACTTGCAGAATGCCTGTGTGGGTTCTATCTCGAAGTCCAAGGTGGTTTGGCTTTTTTTTTTTTCCCCCTCAAACTGCAGATTCTTTGGGATGCAAAGTACCTGTCCTGATATGTAATGCAGTCTATCATATTGCACTGGTACACAATGAATTTAAATATTTTAAAGTTATTATTGCATCCACAATATTCTTTTTCATTATTCGAAGTGTTAAATTCTTTGGTTCCCTAACAGGGTGATTGATCTCTGTCAGCACGGCTGGGGCATATGTCTTAGCCACTTGTCCATGAACATGTGAAAATAGTTCTTACTTTTTCCTCTGGGTGTATTTCTAACTGGTTGATTGCAAACCATTCAGCAGGATATATTAGCTCAAGCCTGGTACCGTCTCTAGTGTATTCATAAAATGCATGAGCTGGTTTGTCTCTTACTAGGTCAGTGCAGGCAGATAAAGCACCGGACTGCATTACTTAAGAAGGCATACTTCAAAACTGTAAATCTGGTTGTACAGCTAACTGAACAGCCTAAAAGCATGCTTGTCATTAAACAGATAGTCAATGTAGCAGAGTCACATTTTTAAACTAGATTGAGAAATTGCCTCAGCTCTGCAAGGGTGTATTGAAGAGCATTAGTACTTGTTGACTTGTTGATTACTATCAAGAGAAGAAAAGATAAGCCATATCCACATGACAGTGAAGTCAAGGAGAGTGCAAAAAGTAAGGTAATGAAAAATTCCTTTACCTATTACTTTAGATCACCATGAGTTAACATAGACTTCAAAAACATAAGTGGGATTTGATTACCACGGAGAATGAAATTGCTAACATAAATAGCACTTCATTAGTTTTGAAAATACTTGACGAGCATGTTCTCTTACTTCCTTCGTCTTGCCTATTTTGTTGTGATGGTCTAAGTTGTTTTTAATTTTGTCTTCAAAGCAAAGATAGAAATTTTCCGTTGGCTTGTAGTCTCATCCTGAGGCTGGCTGGGATGCTCTTACGTGAATTTGTTTGTGATAGCTGAGAATTAGTAGGTTGTTGTTAGCCGCCTGGAAGTGAGACTAACTTCTCTGTGTAGCTTAGTCTTGCACTATTGCTATATAGGTAAAGAAGTCTTTGTCTTTAGATGAATCAGGGTATTGCAGATATGACCAGCACTATTCTATGCCTTTATTTCCAAACATCTGCAAAAAGCTATAGCTAGCTATCGCTTTAACTATATGTTAATGTAACTTACCTTTAAAAAAAATAAAACAAAAAATAACTCTTCAAGTGATGCCTCTGTTGTAATTGCTGACAGAATTCTGTGAATTTGTGGATGTGCTGTTTTTTCAAGTTTCATTTTTCCTGATAGATCTTTCATTTTCTCTGGTATTTATTGCTTTTATATCTTTATCTCTCAATGTGAAATACATAATTATTCCCATTGAGTTTATTGGGTGAGGGGTGAGTGAATGTGGGTATCTAATTTCATATCTTGGCTTTTCCAAGCACAATGTAAGATGTTGTACATCTAAAGAATTTATGAAAAATTTTACCTCAACTTACGAGTCAAGACAGTGAAATACCTTCCTCAGCTTTGGGAGCTACTGAGGCTCTCGTTGTCAATAAACACCAGATGCTAAAAAGCTTATTAAAGCTTAAGTTGAAAAGCTTTAAAGATTCTACAGCTTTTAGTAACTTTAAAGTTTTATTATTTGTATTCCTCTGTCCTAGATATTGAGGTTGCCTGTTATGGTTATGAAGGCATAGATGCAGTAAAAGAAGCTTTGAGAGCAGGCTTGAACTGTTCCACGGAGAACATGCCCATTAAAGTAAGTGTCTGTCTTAGCAGTGAAGTCAAAAGCAAAGTTTTCTGATGCCCTCAGATACCAGTAGCATGCAATTGCAGTTGTCACAGCTGAGGCTGTTCCCAGTTCCCAGCTGAGGCTGGGAAGCCATGTTACTTGCTTTCTGATTCTTCTCTGGCCGGTACATAACACTTCCTTTCAGCTATGTGCTGTGACTGTGCTGCGGCTTCCCAAGTTCAGGAAGCTGTATTTATTTTGTTTGATTTATTAAAATCTAGTATTGGCATACTACATACCTACTGCTTTATGCAGGCTTTGGCAGGGAGCAACAAATTTTATTGTCAGATACAAGGTTATGTAAGAAAAGGAGTGTTCCGTCCACATATGTTTGAGTGTTGGTAGAATGGCTACTGTAGCCAGGCCTAGTTTTTCTCCCCAACAGTTTCAGGATATTGAGTGCATTACTGAGCGTTTTCAAACAAACTTGGAAGTACTTCCTTCTTTGAAAATGGTTTCTTATAATGGTTTCTTGTCACAAAAGGAAAAGTTTATTTATTCGGTCATGTAAAAAAAACCCCCAAAACTAAAACAACCAAACCCCAAAACAAAAAAGCCACAACAAAAACCAACATACTGGTTGTCACAGTCTTCTAATTGTTTGAAAAATTATGTGATAGGCTGTTTTACTGATCTGCAAAGTGGATATTCTCTCCACTTAACAATATTTGTCTAAATAAACATACTATGCAGAAATAACTGATGTTGATGTTGGAAATCGGACAGGCTGTGCACTTTCTTGTCTGCTATTTCTGTCCAAATTGTTTAGACTTCTAGAAAGGGCTTTTCTAATGGGAAAATGTTTTTTCTTCTGTGAATTGTACATTCAGAACATTGTTGCTCACTTTGCTTTTCAGATTTTTCTTTCTTTGTTTTTGTTACTGAGTTTGCTTTTTTCCCTTTTTTCCCCTCAATCCCTACAATGTGATAGATTAATCTGATAGCCCCCCCTCGTTATGTGATGACTACAACAACACTGGAGAGAACTGAAGGACTGTCTGTTCTAAATCAAGCCATGGCTGTAATTAAAGAAAAAATTGAAGAGAAGAGAGGGGTCTTTAATGTGCAGATGGAGGTAAGAACACATTACATTCTAAAATGTAATTTATTTTTTTTCCCTTGCAACATTTTTAAAGTAGAGCAAGACTGGTAGTGCTAGGAGAAATTTCATCAAAAAGGTATTAAGAAACTAAAAAAAACCCCTGAATTTCTTAAACAAATGGCCAAAAATTCCAGTTTTCCTGGGTTTT
The DNA here is from genome assembly GCA_008921705.1 of Burhinus oedicnemus. Classification (NCBI taxonomy): domain Eukaryota; kingdom Metazoa; phylum Chordata; class Aves; order Charadriiformes; family Burhinidae; genus Burhinus; species Burhinus oedicnemus. The sequence continues at coordinate 2,385,714 of VFFE01007687.1, read as the reverse complement.
ATTGTGTGACTTCAGGATGTATTTGTCTCTTGCTCTTTATGTAGAATCAGAGCCTACAAATATATAGTCTTTCTTAATGACAGTTTGCCATGTGTTCTGTTTTGGGTTTTTTTCAGCCTAAGGTGGTTACTGACACAGATGAGACTGAGCTTGCAAGGCAATTGGAAAGACTGGAGAGGGAAAATGCTGAAGTGGATGGGGATGATGATGCTGAGGAAATGGAAGCCAAAACTGAAGACTAAATATTCTGGGATATTTTGAAGAGGGAGACCATATGAAAAATTAAAAGACCCCCTTGCAAACACTCTGGACTAAATGTTTCCAGTATTGAAAACTCCAAATGCAAATACTTGAAGTGTTGTACTGTTTTGAAAAGACCAATATGTGAAAGGCTCTTCTAAATAACATTTGATGCAGCAACTTACACAAATTGAATCCTTTTTGAAGGGAAGATGCCTAGTTAAATTCAAGACATAGATCTGGCCAGAAGGAAGTTGCAGCCCCCCGATTAACATTTTCGTACATAACAATTCCTAATTGGTGATTACAGCTCAGTGCATCTGCTAATGATCTTTCCTGGGAGCACCAAAACCAAGCAAGCTGAACAGTTCTATACAGAATGTATTTGAGCAAATATTCAATAAATTTCTGGGCTATGTAACTCCAAGATTTTTTGTTTGTTTGTTTCCCCTCTTTTGTCACATGGCCTAGAGCGGTATGAATATAAAACCTGGAAGGGTATGATCAGTGGGTGACTCCCCTTTAATATTGAAAGGGCTTTCTTTTCGTTGCTTTAAATCAGGTCAAGAATGAGTGGAACAAAATGTCTTTCTTGCAAGTTTGTTGATGCAGACTTGTTTAAAAGAGCATTTCCTTTGTTCATCATCTGTGTTTAGGGACTAGGAACTTGAAAACTTTGAAAATAGCTTGTTACCATTCCAATAAACATAGCTGATAAATGAAAAATTACATATAGTTGGACTTTGCTCCCATAGGTGAATATAGCAGGAGCTTTAATGAATTTACTCATACTTCAGAATAGGCAGTACTTTCTTGTGAGCTCAATGCTGCATGACCTTCAATTCTGCCTACCCTAAATCCGGTTTACACTGGACTGAGCTATTCACTATAGAAACAACCTGTTTATCTTCTCTGAAGAGGAGAAACAAGATGTGCTTTCCATGTTGGAGTATATTTAAAAAAAAAAATCCTATTTTCCTTGTCTGTGGGAATTGGGGGGGAGGAGTTGTTTTTGTTTAAGTGACCATTCCAAATTACTATATTTTCAAATGTGTTTATATCTTTTTATTGTCATGTCCCATATTGCCCATCTCCTTTTGTTCCTTTATATTTTGTGCTGCTAGAGGAAAAATGCATGAAAAATGCGGTTTTGAGCCTTAACTAGGAATCCTTAATACTGCCACAGTGCAAACACTGTCATTGCTACATGATGTTGCCACAAAAGGCATTCACAAAGGGCATACCTATTGTAATCCATGCTTGATTATCAGAGAAGTTCACATGTACCCAACTCTAATAGTAATGCAAAGCCAAAAAAGTTAAGTAACTTCCTGTCTTTAGAGTGTTGGAAAATACCTGAATGTGTCATCACAAAATGAAGAAACAATTTTTTTTTATGGTTATTTTCTCAAACTGTTGTCTTTTCAGAAGCTGCATATAACACCCTTATCGTGGCTTGAAGCTGTGATAATGTTAGTTTCCTGGGTACTCGGACAACAGAACAAAGTGTTTTAAAACTACAAAGTCACCATGTGATCTGTATGCCAAAATAATGCTGTGAAGCAAAGCGGTGAAAAACAAGCCGCGTATGCTCTTTCCTTGGAGTACTATCAGGGGGTTACAAATACATCATTTCTAAGAGCTGTTGTGTAGTGTTAATAGGTGAGCATAATTTCTCTCATTAACTTAGGCAAAAGTTTGCTAAACTTGTTCAGTAGCTAAAGGAGCTTTTCTAATTAGAGCTTCAGCGTGCTAGTGTATACAATTCTGTGTTGATTTTGGAGGCCTGAAAAAAATGACCGAGATGCTGAGGACAGTAACAAAGCAGCTTAAGATAAATGCGTTTCAGTTACTTGTTACCCTGGCAGATAAAATCAGGCGCTCCAGTTGCCTGAGCAAATTTTAAGGAAGAAACTTAAATAAAAGATGGAAGACAACTTGGTGGATACTTCTCATGTGTTGCAGGAGCTGGAAGGAGGAGGTCTAAGGCGGCCGCTTTCCAGGCCTGTTAGCAAGGTACGTGTAAGGGAGTGCTGAACCAGCAAAGCCCATGTGGGGCCTTGGCTGCGCTGCATCGGTTGCCATAGCCTGGGACTTAAGGATCTTTAGAAGTTGCTAAGATGATACCTTCTATCTCAACCGGTCTATTTTGTATGCATGGAACTGTGTTTGCTTACCGAGTGCTTAAAATAAGGGTCGTGGGTTTTCTGTGAACATCTTTGTCGAGTCACCAAAGTGAGGTAGCGTATTCCTGCTGTTCATCAGCGACTGTCCTGTTTACTCAATTGTAATTGCAAGGCCAAAAATCTCCACTTGCACTCATGTAGTCAACTGAAGGGAAAGGTACAGGTATACTTGTGGACAGGACTTGGCCTGATGTGTTAATTTTAAGGGTCTCAGCTTGACTTACATCCCAGATTAATTTTGGAAGATTGGCAGCTTGAAAACACTTTTACTTATAACATCTGATAAGTTCTCATTAATACAAAAAGCCCCAAATAGAAGAACCAGCTCAGGTCAAGCACACAGTGCAGTTATACGCAGCCCAGTGTGCTATTTCTGATGAGGGGAAATAGTGACTGCTAAAGAAGGGGTGTCCTGCTTTCTTGGAGCTGTTGTGGTTTGTCTGGTTTTTAACACAGTAATAATTCCTTGCTATTTTCTCTCTGATTCTGGCCTTCGGGGTTTTTTAGATGCAGTGGAGCTGGCATGTTGTTCTTCATAACGGCATCTGCACTTTGCTATTTGATTTCTGATAGTTTTTTGTTCCAGTCTAGAAGATTAAACAACTGTTTTCAAACACTGCCACTTTTCTAGTTAATTTTTAAAATGCTCTTATGTCAGAATACTTTTGAACACTTGTCATCTTTCACTTTTATCTACAAATGTTTAATCATTTGTTGCTTTGATGTGGTTTGTTTTCATCTTATTTCATCCCTAATCCACTAAAGGAACTAAATACTTCATAGTGTCCTATGCTGGGGGGCAAACTCCTAGCATCTTAAGAAGCAATGAGCACTGCAGAGCATGTGAAGAGGGTTGTCCTTTGGGCAGGTTCTCTTAATCTGCTGTTCACGGCTATCTTGAGGGACTGAGCTGGCGGTACCAGCAATGGTCTGTCAGGTCAGTGAGCTGAAATAGCACAGTCTCCGCTCAGAGCCAGCTACTCCTGCCCTTCTCTTTAACCCTGAGCAGCATCCTGTGATCCTGAAGCCTGCAGCTGGCTCCTCCTGGCCACCCCAATGCAAATTCTATAGCATATAAAGTGTTTCGGGGTCACTTTCAATAGAAGAAAATGTCAAGCACTCAACTGTGCTTTTTTGCTGAAGTACTATGCTGACATGTGGAAAACACTACTATAAAATGGATCTGAGGTAACAGTGCTCCTTGCAGTGAGTTTCAAATCCCACAGAAGACTCAATGGAGTTCTCTGGAGCTCCCTGCATTTATACAATTCGAAGCACCTCCTTTTCTGCCAGGAGCCTTCAGTGCCAGAGCTTGCCTTCCCAGTGCATGTGTGAATATGGCAGCCCAGATCTACTGACTCATTTTACACTCTATGACCCTTTTCCCACAAAGCTGTCTGAGATCTATATTTACTCAACCTCAGGGAGCAATATAGGGGCAGTTTGTTAGCCTTGATTAACTACAGAATGAGACAGGGGGAGAGGGGTGTGCATATTATAAATATCCAAGGTATCGAAGAAAGTGACGGTTCTATATGCTAAAACGTAGTTGATACAAAACTGGTTGTTTAATGGCCAGCTAAGGTAATATTGGCTTCACCATTCACCAGCAGTTTGACAATAAAATTCTTTGTTGCCAAGATCCATCTGCTTGGTTGTGGGTGGTCCGTGTGCTGGAGAAAAAGAGGTTGCTCAGATCTTCAGCGAGGACTGGTTATGGTGCAATTCTGAGATCACTGTCTGAGTGAGAGCCCCCTGCAAGCTTCTGCGTGCCCTCGCTAGCATGAAAGTATCTCACCCACCCTGTTACAAATTGCCTGCAGTAACAAGCTGAACAATGTGCCGTCAAACCTCAAATACCAAACAGTGGAACACTGTATTCCTGGAGCTGTTTATACAAAGAGTGCACGTCCAGGAAATGCGTGCAGCAGTAATGTCTCTTGTGTACCTAGACTCAAGCTTTCTTCTTTTTTCTCAAGTTTAATTCTGATGTACAGAACAGTGTGAGCTGAAATTTATTTTCTTTTTTCTGCTGACTGCATCAGGTTTTTTCCCAAGATTCTGCTTCTGAGTACAACTTTTATATGTATATTCATGTATATACATAGAGATGGAGATTATTTTTAAAATTTAAAGAAGTACGCTCAGTTCATTTCTGCTTTATTTTAAGGCCACAATAATATAAAAAAAATTTCCATTGATATCTTTGAAAATACTACATACCCACAGCAAAAAATACTCTTCTAGGTGTTCTGTTAAACTTAGTGTACTCACTTTAGTTGGACTAAAGAACAAACATAACTGGGATATGACTTAAGCAGCGGGTTGCCTCGTGGCTGCCTGCCTTTTCCAAAGTGGCAAAGAGAGCAGGAGCTCCCCAGGTAACTGCCATACGGGCTGGCCGCTTTTGAAATCGGTTTTTCTAACTTCCAAGTAGTGTTCAGTCACCCGTTGTATTTGTTGTGGTCTCTGCAGGACTGTTCTCTGGGTTGTCTCCAGTACATTGTTGGGTTTGAATTCTTCAGTGTCTTGCTCTTCCTCGCTAAAAGTTATAAAAAATAGTATAAAGATAAAGAAATTATTTGTTTGTTCCTTTTCCTCGGTACATGAAAGTGTGACCAGTAATCTGATCTGGTGTGCAAAGACCGAGAGATTCTTGAGTCACACTGTCTTGCTGAACTCTGGACTCTGTTTACATAGCAACGAGTGCTTTTGTTTGTTTGTTATACTGTGTATTTCTTATCACAGCCCCTAGCTCTGCCCATGTATATCAACTTAATTTTGGTACAAGTCAGGGAATGCTAGCAGTACAGCAAAGACTATTACTTCTGAACAGCAGCGCTGGCTGAAATACTAATACTCGTTTATTTCATCAGGACAAGATTTGATAAATCTATCAAACAGATTTATCATGGCCAAAGTCTTCAAAAATTCAATAAACATATAAGCTTGTACTTGGACACAAAGAAGGCACTCTGTTTCAGAGGTGCTCGGGAATTAAAAGAGGTCACTGCACAGTGTACATTGATTAGACTGCTTTACTAAAAGCCCGAATAGTTGCTTATGTAGGGATTTAGGTTATTAAGTTGAGAATCTTGGTTTATATGCCCAGAAGTTACTGAAAGTAGAGTGGGCTTTTAGGTGCTTGTCATGCTTTGGGTTTCTTTGGTAAAATAAATTTCTAGCAAAAGAAATTATTTTAAGGCTTGTAAAAGTCTCCTTGTAATCATAATATTCTATATATTACACTTAAGGTGTTCTGATCTGTAGAGCCCCCATGAGATGTGTTTATTAGATGAGAAATTTTAAGCAGTAGAGTTGATTAGTCTGAAGTTTTATAATTCTGCTTCTCCCTCCTATGCAATACCTGATTTGTCATCATGTGGCTGCTTATGTTGGCCAACTCCCTCAGTGGTGGTTTTTTTCTATACTAAATTCTGTGAAATTCTTTTGAGATCCTTTTTAGCCTTCCTTTTGTTTTACTTCCCGGAGGGCAGGTAATGTATCAGAGCCAGCTCAATGTTTATCTAGTGTCTCATAGGTAGGAAGAGAGGGAGAAAAAAAAACAGGGAAGGGAGTGTGCGTCACTTTGGAGGAGGAGGATAGCAAAGAAAAATGAGCTTTCTTAAGCAAATTTTGTGCAGAAGGACAGGCTGCCAGGGCTTGGGCACTTCTTGGCGGGGGCTCAGCTCTCTTCCCAGCTGGCCATGATGCAGGAAGCAGCTGGAGTTCTGAAGGAAGGCTTCCTCGTCAAACGGGTAAGTGCTGCGGTTCTCCTTCATGTGGTTCTGCTCAAATGTGGAAGCAGCCCGAGTGGGGACTGGATTGAGCCAGGATTCATGGCAAGGCAGCCTGTTGGGCGCTGGGTTTGAGGGGCTCCTGCCTGCTCCTGGGAAAGGATCTCCTCCAGGTCACTGCAGATGCATGCCGAGGGAGCTGCGTGAACTGCAGGTGTTCACTACCCTCCCTTGAGTTTCCCTGTATTGGCATTTACCCAGAGGAAAGTGAATTAGCTATCGGGATTACTCAGTTAGGTGTCAGAAAGCCAGTATGTCTGTACCTAGAGCTCACCCCTGCATGAAAAAAGTACCTGGCAAATGGCTACGTGGCAGCAGTGGAAGCAACCGTGGCAGGATGGAGAGACTGTTTTGACAGTCTCTTAAGATAGTTTGTGCCCTCTTTAGTGACCCAGCTGAGCAGGGTTTCCCATTTCGTATGAGAGGGTGGGGAACAGACTATCCTTTTTGAAGGGGATCAGAGCAATAGAAACGTAGAAATTTGTTTGAAATAACTTCTTTTTTCCACACCCCTCAAGCTGCACTGTAAGAAAATTGTAGCCAAAATGTGGAGAAAAAAGCTGGAAGATGGTGTTACAGATTTCAGCCTTTCCAACACTTCTCCCTATAGGACCAAGTTGACTTTTAGTACCAAAACCATGTCTCAGTGACTAATAGGGTCCTTGATTGCACACCAAAAATAGGATTCAAAGGTTTGTTCAAAGCTACGCCACACCTTCGGAAATGCTTTTCTACAGTACGTGGCAGTGCTTCTGGTGCTAACATGAAGGTAATCCTGGTCAGGAGCTCTACTGGCAGGGCTCCCAGCCAGCTGGGGGCTGGCCTTGTGAAGCTGTGCTCCAGGCAGAGAAGGGCTGCACGGCCCGAGCTGTTCCCCATCCTCCCTTCTGCAGCGAGGGCAGAGCAGTCACGGCTCCTGCTCTCCGCTCTGGGCTGCAGTTGTGAGAGAGGAATAGGGTATCGTCAGCACACTGAGCTATAACTGCCAGCAGTCTGTAAAACATCACTGAGATACACAGTTTGATAGGAAGGAGACTACAAAGAAGATGACTAAAAGAAACTGAGGGAAAAGGGAACAAGGGATCCAGAGAAAAAAAATGAAGGAGTGGGATCAGGAAACAGATTTCTTAAGAAGAGAGCAGAAGCAAGGAGATGATCTAAATGCCTTATAAATTACTGAATTATGTATTGTAATGTATTATAAATGTAAAGTAAATCTGTGGAAGTCAGGTAAAGACAAAGAAAAAAAGGTAAGGTCATCTCCGGAAAAAGGGGAAATCTCCAAGAAGGAAAGAAAAGAGCCATAGCGAAGAATGTACTCTCAGGAAAACTGCCCAAGGGACTTTACAGGAGGTGAAAAAAACACTGGAGAAGGCTAAGAGAAGGAGACAACAAACCCAAGTTAGATAAATTGTATTTAGTATAGACTAGAAGACACTAGATCTAATGTGTCCTGGATTTTAGAGACTCTTTACCCCACCTTTTCATGGAAATTGCTGGTTTTCCCCTTTACTCATAGATAATTAATGAGCTTTGATTCCTGCCACAACTGGACCTTGCATGTTCCTTTCATCTAGCTATGCCCACCTTCTCCCAGGTGCCAGAGCTCCGTCAACCCAGTGCTTCGCCTGCTGGCTGTAATGCTCCATCGCCTGTAGAAATGCAAGTCAGCTCCCCGCACCGTGAAGCTGGACCTGACACCGTCAGACAGGACCGAGCCTGTCAGTACCAGCCCTCCCTCTGTTTGTTCTGCCGTACAGCCAGGCGAAAGGCAGCCAGGGGGTGTTTACAGAGGGCGAAAGAAGAGGTTTTGTCTGTATTCTGGTATAACCCAGGAGGCATTCAACAGCAGGCTTCATTCAGTCTTTTGCCATTAAAAAGCGTATTTCCTTTACAGGAAACAGTAGCACAGGGAATGTTTTAGCTCAGGAGACTGGAGATAGGTAGGATAGAAATAAACCACTCATTAACAGTAAGAGGGGATGTAAGGAAAAGGCAAGTCACCCAGCAAAGCGCTCTCAAAACCACTTGGCACCTACAGCCACATCAAAATGACAAAGAACGGAATGCTCAAACACTACCCAGGGTCACAGGAGAGGAGGAGTTTGTCTCCAAGAGGCCTCACACATTTTGGATTTAGCCCTGTTCTTGCCTGGTGCCGTCAGCGAGCAGGTATGCACCTAAATGACAGCTCTTGGAGATAATTCATGGGAGCTTTTGCAAGAAACAATTCTTGCCAGCAAAGAAGTTGTCCATGCTGGAGAAAGAGCAAAGCACCTCTCTGTCACTCCGTGATTTTATACTGATGGAGCTGTGCTGTTTTCTTACTAAAAATGTGTATTTCAGGGAGAACAGGACTCATGATGACCTTGTCTTTCTTTTCATACAGTTTCCTATTAGTTTATGGTATTTTCACCTCTGTCCTGGTTTGAGGTAAAACAGGACCAATTTTGTTCGGTAACTTTGCTTTTTAGGTAGACTGCTTCTAACTGCTGAAATCAACAGCACGTTGTGCAGAAAACTGTTCACTCTCAGAGTGATAAGACCCATGTTTATAGTTGGTGCCAAGGAATGGGATGCAGAGAGGCTCTTGCTTATACTTATTGCTATAACAACCAAGGCCAGCCAACTTTGTTATTTGCCCCATTGGAGGGTCGGAAGCGGAAAAGCATCGAGGGGTCACACCTGCGGGGAGGAGCGGACAGGACAGGGACCCAAACTGACCAACAGGGTATTCCATCCCACCTGCATCATGCTCAGTATAAAAGCTGAGGGATCAAAGGGTCAGTGCTCTTTCTTCAATGGCCGGTGTCCAAGGAGGACTCTGTTTGTCTGCCTTTGATCCCGATCCTGAATCCAGATCCGGAATCCAGTTCCCGTCCATCACTGAGTCCAATCTGGGACTTCCCCAGCACCTGCTGATGATGTGATTGTCATCCTGGGAGCTTGATATGGTTTTGTAAATATTTCATTATTTTCTTTTTATTATTTTTTTATTAATATTTCATTAAAGTAGTTTAGTTCTTTCTAATCTCTTAAGTCTCTCTTTTTCTCTCTCTCTCCTGCCTCCCTTTGGGAGCAGAGCAAGAGAGAGAGAGCATCTGTCCTTCCACTGGATTGGGCCAATCTGGCCCAAACCACAACAACTTCAAAAAGAAAAAAAGAAGGAAAAAAAAAATAAACAAAAGGAAAAAGAAAAGAAACTATGGTCATTTCTCAATGCTTGTGTTAAAGTCAGCTATGTGGATTTCTTCCCCTCTAGGGACATATTGTTCGTAACTGGAAAGTGAGATGGTTCGTTCTGCTTCAGGATAAGCTGCTGTATTACAAAATTGAAGGAGGCAAGAAGGAGCCTTCTCCAAAGGGCAGGATCCTTTTGGATGGCTGCACTATTACTTGTCCATGCCTGGAATACGAAAACAGACCGGTACGACTGGAAAAATGTATCCCTTCAGAATGACACTCGCTTTCTAACTTCTCCCTAGTCTTTTCCTCTCCTCCTGACTTCTTTGATTACTGCAACCAGATCACTGGGGCGTTTCCAGAATTAGGCCCAGCCAAAAGCAAGCTGCCGTTAGCAATGTAACTAGGACAAGCAATGAACTCTCTCATTGTGTCTTTGCTGTTCCCTCTGCCTAGATCTGAGTCACAACCATTAACAAAAAAAAACCCACCACCACCCACCCCACACACACAGTGGGAAGAATAAACACAAGTGCATCAGCCCAATAGTGTGTGGAGCAAGGACAGGGACAGCTCAATAAAATCTGAGGAGGATGGGAAAAAAAGGGAACTTATCATCTATGGTATTTGTCTAAAACCCTGGCCGTATCCACAGGGTGCTCCCAGGCAGTCACATCAGATGCCCTTTTACTTCGCCAATGGGACTTTACTGCTCTGTAAAGTTTCCAGCAAGAGGGCTCTGGAAGGGAAAGTGTCTCCTGCCTCCTGAAGTGGCAATGCAGACTTCCTCTGAGTGGGGCCAGAAGGGAAATGACTCTGTCAATTGGTGACTATTTCAGTACTTCTCATGGCAGAGCGAGCCTAGTGAGAGTTTGTAGTTGTTGAAACTGGAGATCTGGATGTAGAAAGCTCCACAGTCAGCAGCACCCTCCTATGTAATCCAGTATCTGGGTGGTTTCCCTTAAGTACCACAAGCTCCATGCATGTTTTCAGTGCTTGGCACTGAAAACCCTGGGATCTGGGGCAGGGGAGAAGCAAAAAAACCCAGAGTTGTGCCCACCATCCTTCTGGCCAAGAATTGCTTTGTACTGCTCGAGTGCCATATCAGACTTATTGGTGTCACTTGGGCCACTGCTAAAAGAAGCAAAATGCAAGTCGAGGACAATAGCTAAATGATGTTATTGCTTTGCACTTCTTTCTCCACAGCTACTCATCAAACTTAAGACAAAAACCAACACGGACTACTTCCTTGAATGTTGCTCCAGAGAGGAGCGAGACTCTTGGGCTTTAGACATCACCGGAGCTATTCATGCTGGTCACCCAGTACAGGTACAAGAGCTTCACAAAATGAAGAACTCCTTCAAACTACTAGAGAATATCAGTCTCCAGTAAGTGTATATGGTTTCTCCTTCTGCTGTTGCTGTAGTCTGCGAAGCGCCTGAGCTGATGGATGGGAAGGGTCAAGGGAAGCTCCTCTCCGCACAGATCCGCTCCCGTGTGGCCAGGAGCCTCTAAACTAGCTGCTCTGCCCCAGGTTTGCACGTGCTTTTGCCAGCGCATGGGAATGCACTTTTTCCTGACCAACATTTTTTGGGATGGGGAGTATGTGGATTCTGCACAAGCACTTCACTGCTGGCTTGAAGACCTTCCTAGTCAGCTGCAGAGGTTCTTACTGGGGAGATGTGTTATCTCAGATGTAATGTCGGGGAAATACTGAGCAATGACATTGTTCATGCCATGTTGATGAGCTTTCAAAGCTGATAGCCAGAATCCAGGCTAGGATTTTTAGGGTGCATCATGTTAAACAAGAGGAAATAGGGAACTGATTAAGAAATAGAAAAATTACATGGATTTGATTTGTGTTGAGAAGTTAAATGGAGGCTGACTATAGCTCAGTTTGAAGCGTTTTAAATGGAAAGATACTTTGTGAGGCATCTTGTTTAGTGCTGCTATTGGGAGAATAAAGTTTCCCCACACAGTACTTAGGTTGAAACTTATAGGGGAGTATCTAGGCTGTTTCCCATCTTTATGTTGGTAATCATTAGGACATCCCAGGCACTTACAGAAGTACATGATGGTTTCTGCCTGTCTTTCTGTTCTAGTAACGTTGTCCTGTGTTCTCTTTTACAGCCACATAGTGGAGAGAATGTGTGACAACAGTACTGGAATTAAGCTGACCCGCAACTTGGAGCAAGGCAACAGATACAAAGAGACCTTCACAGGTACACATGCTGCAGGCAAAGAGCTTCCTTGAATCTGACATGCCACATTGCAGGGACAAGGGAGCTACTGTACTGCCTTCATGGTGGAATCAGTTGTGGCCCAGTGGAAAGTACTGGTGCAGCCAAGTTCTTCGACAACTTTCTGTTGCTCTTTGGATACATGCAAGCACATGTAGGACCCCATGCTTTTGGTCAACCTTGCACTTCATTGACAATCTTTGTAATGGTGCCAAAATATTTCAGCAAATGAAGGCCTGCGTGGCAGGACACCATCTGTCTCACCTTGGAAGAGAACGTTGCCTTGGTATGAGAGCTGCCTTTCTCCCCGCAGGTTCTGCCGTGGTGGACTGGCTCATCTCCAATAGCTTTGCTGTGTCACGATTCGAGGCCGTCACCTTGGCATCCATGCTGATGGAGGAGAACTTCATCAAGCCCGTGGGAGCCCGCAGCACTGAGGCCACGCGCTACAGTGACCTCTCTGAGCAGTTCCTTGACGACTCCACCGCACTGTACATGTTTGTAAGTGATGCAGCTGCCAACAGAGGTGCCTCCTCTGCCCCTCGTCACATGCTTGATTGGGGGCAGTGGTAAAGGGGACATGCACAGTGTGCAACCAAAAGCAAAATAGACAGGCTATGAAACTAAACACAGAAGGAGCAGTTCTAGGCTTTTAATAGTGCTAACACTTGCACTTTTGCTGGAGACAAATAGCTACATGGATATGGAGGGATCTACAAATTACAGAATTAGGTATTAAAAGGGGTGTGTGCCTCGAGTGCAGTGCTGTGTCTGCATTTAACGGAGGCGGTGCAGTGGTTATCCTAAAACTCAAGGCCACAGTGAGCGTGTAGGTTTTACAGCTGTAATTTGTTGCTTGAAAATCTCAGACCTACATAGCTTAGCAGCATGGCTACCGAGTAGAATTTACTTGGGAAATATGAGCTATAAACAGCTCAAGGAAAATAAAATGCAGAACTTTGTACTTAAAAAATGTTTTTAAATTAAAAAGAAAAGTGGAACTATCTTTTCTCTATTTGCAGGCTGAGAGCAGTAATAAAAATATCAGTTCCAAGGAACAGCTACAATTTAACATCTCTGAATTAAGTGGCACAATTGTGAAGCAAGGATTCTTAGTGAAGCAGGTAAATACAGTTTTTGATCCTTCTCTGGGAAACAAGAAAAACGACAGCTCTTAGGGCTTCCTAGAAAATAAATGTGATTTGTACAAGCACGGCTGGGGAGCTGTGGCCAGCAGAGATAATTTGCCTGTCAGCATCGCTATCAGAGATCGTGTGGAGAAGAGTATCTAGTTATAAAGAGGTGAATTATGGACCTTGCTGCTCAGGCAGGATTCAGTGGGTATTCTGTATATATTGAGTATATACTGAAAGGTGTAAAATAGCATCAAAAGGAAGAGTCCCACACAAACTCCAAATCCCACCAGAGGCATTATATTCACTTCCAAGCAGATCCACTGTTCCTGTGGTCTAACCTGTCCCATCTAGGTCATGTGAGCAGCTATGACGTTCTGCTGGCCACAGACAAATTTCAAAGCTGAGTAGATTGACATTTGCATGAAGTGGACATTAACCTGTGGACTGTCACTCGTGTACACATGGATGCTCTTATGGTGATGAGACCTGTTTTCTTTGGGCATAATCACCTGCTAGTGGTAGCTGGTTACAGGATCTGCAAGATTTAGTTTCCAATCCTTGCTACGAACAAGATGAGGATCAATCACACATAACGCAGCCACCTGCAGAGGGAACCCTACCTGCACCACATGGCCACATTCCTACTCTGGAGCTTTGTACCCTGAGCTGTGATTTTAGTGTTGTGCAAACTGGATCATCAGATGCTCCCCAACCCTCCATCCTCCAGCTGCCAGGGTGCAGAAAGGGCTGGTGCGGGGCCTGGGTGCCAGGAGTCACTGGGGGATCCTCACAGGGCTGGCAGGGCAGCCCCCCCATCACCACAGGACATGAGGGCTGCCCAGGAGCCTCTCCCCATGGTCAGCAGCAACAAGGGGCAGCCCCCAGTGGTCCAAGCACCAAACCTCCAGGAGCCAGAGGATGCTCTCAGGGCCTGTGCCAGGCTTGCAGTGCTGCCCTGTACCCTCAGCAACTGAGAGGGCTGCGGTGAAAGGGTGAAGAGCTGCAAAAGGACCTGACATAATCTCTTCAGAGGATGCATAGCATGGGTTTTTAATCCAAGACCCATATTTAATCTGAAATTAAGAGCAGGAATCAGGTATATAGTCACTTGGTCCTGTAACTCTGCTTTCTTGGTTCTCAGGAAAAGGAAGGGAGAGAGTAAGGAATTATCAATGTATGAAGAAGGACATTAAACAGAAAATCCTGGGAGTTACTAAGATGTCAGAAAATATTTTTCTCTGCTGGTTCCAAAACCTCTTTTTTCAGTACCTATTTAAGTCTCCCCTGCAGCCTGCAGGAAAATGGCCATTGCAAAAGGTATTTACTGGTGGTAACTTTAATTCTTCTGTTTTGCAGGGGCACAAGAGGAAAAACTGGAAGGTGAGAAGATTTGTTTTGAGAGCTGATCCTGCTTTTTTGCACTACTATGACCCCACTAAGGTATGTGAGTGGGGAGTTACTGCCCCCAGAAATCCTCTCACAGACCTAACGTTATAATGAAAATACAATTTTGCTGTAAATGTTTCACTCACCCAAATCTCCTTCTGAGTTCCTCTATCCATTTCCTGGGGAATAAGACCTCTCTGGCCTTACCCTGGGAGGTCATCCTTGTAGCATTTTCTATCCCTGCATCTTGTCTCCCGTCTTTTCCCCAGTGAGATTCCTTTTCCTTAGCCGAGGGGCAGCAGTCTTCTTGGGATTGGTCTTTTGCTGCACCCACACAGTCCAGGACCATGGTCCTGCAGGGATTCTTCCTGGGCTGTGATCTTTCTGGGCTGACGTCCCACCACTTGAGGGTCATTCTGCTACAGGGATTTTTTTATGTTCTTATTCCAACATTGAATAGGGTCTCCTTGATGCCAAAGTATTTATAGGAACTTCTGCTACTCAGTTTTAAACTTGCTCAGGCAATAGTAGAATTTATCTTCATGGATCTAATAATCAAAGTGAGCAACCCAGAGGGCATGTGGATCCATCAGCCCCAGATGCATAGGGTACCACAAAACCCAGCTAGATGCTAAAAGAACATGCTGTATGTGACTTTTAAAGAAAACACAAACAACATAACAGTGAAAAGAACTTACGGAGCTTGTTCATTTTTGTTGCCTGTTTCTTTGTGTGGTTTTCCTGCACTGCATTTCGCCCTTGTAATGCTGTAAACTCAAACTGCGGAACATGAAGATCAGACAAGAGAGCCAGCCTACTAGTGAAAACAGTCAAATTTTCCCCATACAGTCTCACTGAAAAGCAGCAAGCTAAAAACCTGCAGAAATATCTTTTTTTTAATATGGGTTGTTATTGATAAGACTATACATGAGTTTGAAATATGATTGTTAGCCTACCCTTGTGCTTTTAATTGATCTCCACCATTCCCAGCTACATCAGAGACACATCTGAGACTGAAACAACATAGTAATGCATTTAATTACATGTTTTAATTGACTTTTCTGTGGCTTGGATGTTTTATATCTGGAAAGACTGGCATTACATTTCCACCTTCATAAAAATAATTGATGTACTGTGGGAAATGATTCTAATGATGATATTTTCCAGATAACCTCATTTCCTTTTTCTTTGCAGGAAGAAAACAGACCAGTAGGTGGATTTTCTCTTCGTGGCTGTCTTGTCTCAGCCCTGGAGGACAACGGAGTCCCAGCAGGTAAGCACAAGCCTCTAAACTTTCATACATACATATTTATGCCATAGCAATACAGTCTTTGGGTGTAGGTTTGTGTGTCTAGCTGTCTGTAGGCACAAGTGGGCTGGCCTTTCCTCTCCCCTTGCAAGCAACAGAAGAGGCATATCATAAAAAAATCCCCATACTGCTGGGTTGTCCATACCAGAGGGGATTTTTTTTTTTAAGTGTTATTTCCACATATCTTGGGTGTTCCCCTTTTTTATGGGCTTTTCTCAGTCAGGTGACCTCTGAGACAGTCCTAAGACACTGATTAATATTCCAGAGTTAACAGACAAAGAGGAGACACCTTCTTTTTGGATGTTGTTTAAGTCTTGAGGCACCCCCTGATGCCATCCTTTTTCTGTGTGTCCTCTCTACTTATGCTATTACCTTTTGCTTTTTGACCTGCTAGAACTCAAATGTAGGGGAGGCATAAAGACAGCAAGACAAAAAACAGCTCTGCTAGTGAAAATGCTTAGCTTAGGTATTTGCCTAGAACCTCAGCCTCACAGATAAGTGTTTCTGCTGTTAAAGCAATTTATTTTATGACAGTAAGCACAATGTGTGGATCTCAAATAGGGAGCATCTTTCTAAAGACAAAAGAGAGGGTCTGAAAAAGATACAGTCCAGGGTAGGAGGCCATGATGAACAACAGAGCTCCTTGATAAGACAAATCTGAACATGGGCAGGAGCAAATCTAATCTACTGCACAAACTGGTAGGGAGTTCATCCCTCCATTGTATAACTCACGTAAGATTCTCCATCTAAACAGCGGCTATTTTATACAAGAAGCATAGGACACAGTAGACACCCTCTGTGTGAGGGGTGTCTGTACTATATTTTGCAGAAGGGAAATCAAAGACACAAGAGCTTTAGATGTCTTATCCACAATGAAATGGAAAGGTCTGATACCCTAATTCACTAAATTAAAATTCTTCCCTATGAAGCTTCATATCTGCCACAAAGCATTTCTCTGTGCACCTTCCTGATCTGTGATTTTTTTTTTTTTTTCTCTGCAGGAGTGAAGGGCAATGTGCAAGGCAACCTCTTCAAAATCATCACCAAAAATGACATTCATTATTATATCCAGGCCAGCTCCAAGGCAGAGCGAACACAGTGGATTGAGGCAATCAAACCATTGACATGAGTAAGGTCAACCCCATGCCAAATGACAAGTCACATTTGTGACCAAGTTTTCTGCTCTCGTTGTCTGGGAGTGTTTTTCCCTTAGATAGTCTATTTTTGTTATTTGTATTGCCATAGCACCTAGTAATACCTGGCAGACCAGCATCCTAGGTGCCTAGGAGTCATGTAGATTCAGAATAATACCCCACCAAGAACTTATCATCTAACCAAGAGACAAAAGACAACAGGTGGATACAGACAAATGGGACTTTACAAGGAAACAATGAGACACAATATTCCAAGATGGAAGAAAAGAATTCTTTTGTACAAGTATTCAGTCTATATCTGACAGATCCAGGTTGTGCTTTATCCTAAAGCAGAAATGTCTTGCTTCTTTTCCCTTTATAAAGGGGCTTATAAACTTAATTGGTTAACACAGACTGAATCACAGTCATGAAAGGTCCTGGTGTCTGAGGCTGCCTTTCTTGGTATACCACATGAGTCTTGTGCTAAGCCACAAACCAGCTGCCAGGACAATCACTGCTGCAAAACAAACCAGTCTGTCCATCCATCTGCTCTACCATTTGGTTCTATGTCAGGCTGGAAAAGACCAAAGGATGCTCCTCTCCAGTATATAGATTATTCTTGTGCTGCTGGTAATGGCTCACAGCAGTACTGGATCCTGAGTATCAAATCACACCAGTGGCAGTTATTCCGGACAATTGCTAGTGCTGAATATATTGGAAGAAATCACTCAGCCATAAAAGCAAAACTTTTCCTCCTGATTACCACCGTAAGTCCATTTCTGTGGAGCGCCATTGGGACTGAGAACTCTGATAGCAGTTCTGACTATTACTTTTTCTATTTTAAGCCATTAAATTTTCCATTATAAAGTTCAGTGCATTTGAATCTCCTGTGATCTTTAGACATGATTTTTCTCAGAAGGCAGTTTGAGTATATGATAATAGTTTCATCCAATGTAAATTTAGATTTCTATAGAAACTGAGACATTCTCCACAACACCAGAAGATAGAATGGAATGTATGAGATGATTAGAACACCCGACAAGCCTGCTGATACACTATTTTCATAAAATTCCTCCTGTTATCTGAGTACCTGTATCTCGTACCATGTATTTAGGACTTTTTTCTAAATCTACAGCAATGAAATAACAACACAACACTCACGTGCATTCAAATATTTAACAGAGCTGGTAAAGAAGTTTGCCAGCAAAGATGCAGTTTTAATTAGAAGAATGGGCAATGCAGTTTCAGCTACAGGTACCATTTCCTAGGGCTGGTCCAGAGAAGACTGTGAAATCCACAGCTGTTGAAACCTTTCAATTCACGAGAACACTACCTGCAAGAGACAGGGATGGTGGTAAGGCATTTATTGCTCTGTACTGGGAAGCACAAATGGCTTTGTGCTGACTGAGCAGAGCTTCCAGGAAAAGCAATTCCCTCCTGATAACATAAGCCTTGCTGGGGCCCACCAGACTCCCTTATTCACTTATAAGGAAATCTTCTGCTTCTCTTTTCTCAGTCCTGCCACCTGCATACTGCCCAGTTCTAGTCACAAGGGTAACAGCCACTCCAACCGCAGAGGACTGAGCTCTGCCAGCTGGCACGCCTGGGGGCTTAGGGGACCATGAGGATGTGAGATACTGCATAGTATCATAAATCTTGCAGTTTGGGAGGCCAAGAGAGTATCTCAGCAAAGGCCCTCTGATTTATCTGGACCAGCGATAGCTCTGCGATTGCGTGTGATAGAAAAAAAGTGTATGTTTCAAACACATCAAGAAATGAGAAAGATACGGTTCCCGCTCTCCAGAATCAGCCACGGGAAAAAGATTAAGCATTTCTCAGACAGGAGAAAGTACATTTGCCTCTGTCCTCTGGTGATATTGTGGTCTCCTTTTTTTTCAAGCCACTTTATTAAGCTTGATGTCGCCTGTGATCTGCAAAGCTTTCACCAAGTTCAGGGGCTGAATGCGGTGAGTGAAGTCACAAAGCTGCCGACCATCAAGCAAGACTCGTATTTGCTGGTGTTCACATAGGAGCTCCATCTGCAATGGAAAAGGACAGGGGATAGTGTTAGAGACAAGCTGCAGAGCTGATTTCACCAGTGTGGACTTAGAAGCCCATGTGATGGGGATAGTGAAGCACAAAGTCTATTGGTTCTTCTGAAATGCCCCTAATAAATAACTCACTCTCTGCTGAGATGAAACTGTAAAGCTCCTTATAGTGAGTTCTGTCGCTAAGACTAGGGAAAGGAATGGATCTTTCCCATCAGGGCTCTCCCATAGTTAGCTATTTGTGGCCATATACGTAGCCTTCAGCCTTTCTCCCCTCTTGTCTCCACCCTAATCATAGTACCCCCAAAAATACCTTAAATGTGTCGCCTGCCGTAAATGGGAAGTAGGGAATAGTCTTCTCTTCTCTTCCCCATTTCCCAGCAATTCGTGCATTTCGGGTGATGGATTTGTCACTAAAGTTAACTGTAAATAACAGCCCAACATCTTTGCTTGCATCCACTGGATCACAGAGCAGAGTCACTGAAAAGCTGAAAAAACAATTAAATGCATGGAACTTCCAGAAATGTGAAAGAGCATGGTGAGCACGTCAGATGCCTATAAAGACTAGAAATAGCTATTGATTTCTTGTCAAACTGAAACACAGGATTCCTACAGGGACTGTGCACAGGCTTAAAAGCTGCAGAAAGGGATGATACAGATGATCTTTGTTTCTCCACTGGTTTCTGGTAGGATGCTAGTGACTTCTGATGTTGCCTTCCCCCTCTTGTGACTGGAATCAGACACATTTGTGGATGAGCCAATTCCAATTTGTATCCTAAAAGAGGTTACAGCAAACTCTTCCCCAGTGTTGATTGCACTGGGATTGATGACTGTAGATGCAAAAAAGGTGTAATGACAGCACACTTGTTGTCATCCAGACTAAACACAGCAATGAACCTGCACCTCCTGGTTGAACCACTGGTTTTCAAATGGTGTTGATTCCAGCCCCTAGTAGATAACCAAGATGCGAGTTCAAAATTGCACCTCTTCCTGGAGGAGAAATGCCCCTTGTGTGCCCCCTCTGGTTCGCATTAGATAAGGGCAAGGAGTAGAAAATGCTGGCACAGCAGTCAGAGCGTCCAAAGAGTGAATTCTTTCTCACCTTTTTAATCTCAATCTAAGAGCAGGAAAATTAAATACAGCTTTAAATTATGAAACTATATGACTTTCTTCCTCCCAAAGAGCACAGAAATTTAGAAGACTGGTAGGAGCACATATGGCAGCGGTGAAGCCCCCAACAGCCCCTTCACCTACCTCTTGGGGTTGGAGTGTACCACCCCTATGATGGTGAGTTTCATGGCTGGTCTCAGGCCACCTTTAATTTCACCAACATACTGCTCCACCTGCAGAGAACAGTGAAAACATGCTGCGGTGGGTCACGCCGTGGGTAAACCGTCTTTAACAGCTGCTTTGGTCACCTCATATAGCCTGATTTTATTTTTACATGTACAAAAGAACTTAAAAATATTTCCGGCCTAAAAGAGTTCTTGCCCTTTTGGTATAAATTCTGTCAGTTCTGGTATCTGAGGCGAGTGAGAGGGCTGCCATAACCGAACGGCTGGTAAGGAGGCGTTGGCTGCCTGACAGGACTGCCGGCTCCTGACAGGACTGCTGGCTCCAGCGGGCAGTTTCTGACCAAAACTGCTGTCCGTAAGATGTGTGGCCGCTGCCGGTGCTCTACCTGACCGATACGCATGACTGACGACCCTGACGGCATGCCTCAGGTGGCCCTGCGAACAGCCACCACTGACTTCAGGTGACTGATGCCGCTCCCAAAGACCAGAGCAGGTCTGGCAAAGTGCTGCGGTGACCCACACCGCTCACGAGTGACAGGACTCGGACGGCTGACACACCTGGGAGACAAGCCGGTGAGGGCTGCTATGGCCTAACCATGCAATTAATTTGGTCGCAGCAGATCAAAACTTTTGTGGCAGCATGATGCAGAGCACAGGCTCTGTGTGAACTTACTCTGCCAGCTCAAATTCACCAACAGATTTTGGTAGGCTAACCTGACACCAGCAGACTTCACGTCAGGCCACGCAGCCTCTGTCCTCTGCCACAAGACCGCAAAGCCAGCACAGATGCTGCACTGCTGCCGCGTTTTGGCAGAAATGCAACCGTGTCCTCACAGCTGAGCCCAGTCGCACCCATCCCCATAGCTTTTTCAAAGCCAGAAAATGGCTCCCCGGTGGATCTCCTTTTGTCCCATTCACCGAGAACTGTAGTGTGAGGTTCAAATATCAGAGCTACATTTACTTGCTCCAAGTAATTCTCTTGCAGCTTCGATGGTCAGTGGAGAAACTAATACAGGCGAAGGCTGACATGGAAAAATAAGAGAGCTTGGAAACAAGTGATAGGGTTGTTTTGAGACTTCAGCTTCAGAAATGGCTCCAAAAGGTAAATGCCAGAGTACTACACTGTAGCTTGTAATCACTCCCCATACAGAGTCACTTAGAAAGAAGCTGCTATAAAATGCTAAGCGTTATTAGCAATTTGCTCAACACTGATAATATTCCAAGGCAATGCACAGCAGACCCTATTTTAGATAAAAGGCGCTTTATCGTTTCAGTGTTCCAAGGTAAAAATTCAGACATTTTTTGTTAGAAGACCTGCACAAGATATGTATTTTGACTATGAGCACTACATCAGCATTGAAACCCACAGACTTCTGTTCACAGCAAATGGGCTTCCATTCACGTGTACGCTGCTACAGGTATTTCATATGTACTTTTAAATTTTGGAAAATATAACCAATGTTAGATTTTTAAAACACTGAACGCCAGCTTGCTTAACAGAAACAAAAATTCAAGAGAAAATATGTTCTGCCTATACTCCATTTCCTAATTTCAATATACTAGTTATATCTTCTGCTAAGATGACCTTAAACAACTTATTTTCCCACCTTGATATTTACATCCAGCCACCTTTACAGCTTCACAGATATATTAATAAACCTCTAATTCCTAACAAGGCCAATATGGGAAGAAATTAATTAAAAAGTACCTTAAAAAATGACAACACTACTGCTGATGGTTAGTAATGCACATTTACCCTTGCAGAAGTGGGCAGCTGACTCCAGCAGGTATGTTTTGAACTTTGTAACAAAAGAAAAGCATCAACTACCTGAGACGTCTTACACGAGGCAGCAGCTCCTCAAGTATGGAGTCTGACTGTAAGGAGATACTTTAAATTGAATAAAGCAATTACAGAGTGGGTAATAAGCATAAAAGATCCCAGGCTAAATGAACTTCATCCTCATACAGGTCCTGTGTCCCACGAAAGCTCCTTCCTTGCCTAGTATCTACACAAGAGACAAGATACAAAATAATACCCCAAACTGAAAGTGCACATTGAGAAATTGTTTGTGCGGAGCTGCACCATAGTAAGCACCATCACTAAAGGCACAGGGAATCAGAACTGAATAGATCAAATGACGACCACATGGTTTCAACATGTATAGCTCGTCCAGCATGGCTGAAGTAAGTTCAGAAGCATGACTACCCGCGCGCCATTTCTCTGCCGACACTGAGTTGACAGTACAGGTGAAAAATACTGAAGATGCTGTAGGAGGTAATGGTACAAACACCTTACATGGTTTATTGGTAGGTCCCAGCATGTGCACACGGACATAGACCCCTTCCCATATTTTCCATTCAGGAGCCCTGGGGACTCACTTGGTCACTTACTTTGGGACACCTCTCCTCTGTCATCACCGCTCTGCCTCTCACACTTGCCTTCACCGCAGCAGTCCCTGAAGGAGTTTTTGTTTTGTGTGTCAGGACAAAAAACAAACAAAAAGCCCGGAATAAAGGGAGGATGTTGTGGGGGAACTTATCTCTGCCCAACACCGGCTGGACACCACCCAGCTGAGCAGCTGAGTCACGGCCCTCTGCCCCTCGTCCCACCGGGGAACCTCACAAACAAGGCGGCCGGTGCTGGTGAGAGGGCAGGGGGACCGCGAGGGTGGGCAGGCCCCCGCCACCCCGCACAGGAGCGCCTGGCAAGCCCATGTCTGTAGCTGTATCTATATTCATACCTCCACGTTTTTATGTAGGTATTTAAAATTATGTGTGTGTGTGCATAACATAGCGTATTTGCATCCATAATAAATAGCACGTCATTTATTTTGATACCATTTCTGCCCTCTGTCAAAGGGGTAAATATATATATGTAACTTACATCCCTATATAGACCTATATATAGAGTGAGGTATAGAGTTATACATAGATACAAGGGGTGAATACATACACACACACACACACACACACACACACACGTACGTGTATACCCCTATATGTATACCTCTCTCTCTCTCTCTCTCTCTCTCTAGCTACGTGTATATATAATACAGGTATATGTAGCTTCCCCGGCTGGAGCTACCCACTTCCTACAGCCCCCACCGCTTCCGGGGCGAGCAGCACGGGACACAGCGGGGCGCTCTCACTGCGCGCCAGGGGGCGGACCTTCGGGCGGAAGCCAATCAGAACCACGAGAGGCCGGAGCGCGGGGCCAATCTGGCACGTGGTAAGAGGCGCCCGCGGGGCGTGCCGGTGGGCGGAGACGGGCGTGGTTAGGGGGGAGGGCGGGGCTTTGGGCTGCCCGGGTTCCTGAGGAGGCGTCAGGCGCCCCAAAGAAAAATGGCGGTTTATTTACATTCTAGCCCAGCTCGGCCAATGGGCGGACGTCTGCCCGCGTGCCCGCCCGGCGGCGCGGTCAGCTGAGGCGGTGCCGAAGATGGCGGCGGAGAGGGCTGGTGTTGCCGGGGTGGTGCAGTAGAGCCCAGCGCCGCCGGGGTGGCCGTGTCCTGTCCCGCCAGGTAATGCGGGCCGCGTCAGGACGGGTACCGGGGGCTGCCGAGCCGGGCTGGACCTTGCAGAGGAGGGCGAGGCCGCGGGCAGCTGCGCGGCCCGAGGCGAGTGGCCGCTGCCGCTCCCCCCAAAGACAGTCCCTCCCCGCCGGGACGGGCGGCCTGTGGGGCCGTGCGGCGGTGGGGAGCGGCGGGAGCATCCCGCGGGCCGCCGGGCTGGTGTCCCCCGGGCGGCGTACCTGCGGCAGGGCGGTTATGGCCGGGCGGCAGCCGCGTTGTCTGTCAGCCCGCGGTGCTTGTTGGCGCCTTACCCCCCTGACCTTGTGGGATGAAGCCCCCTGAAGCCTGGCCGGCCCTGCCTCTCCCTACCCAGGGCGCGCTGTCTGTGTGAGGAAGAAATGTGGGGTGGTGCCCCAGCGCGCCCTTACGGCATCTGCTTCACGTGTGTCACCCTGTCCCAGGTCACTTGCTCTTCCTGGGAAGATGCATTCTTTTGGAAATGAAGAAGCGGCCTCTCTGGAGCGGCTCTTTGGGTTTTTCTGCGAGTGCGTACAGCATGGAGACTGGGAGCTTGCACAGGCCTGTGTGCCCCAGCTGAGCCAGTGGCATGGGGATGGCCCTGAGAAGGTGGAAGCAATTCTTCAGGCTCTGGTAGCTTGTCCCGTAGGGGTGAGGTAAGTAAGGTACTGTTTTGTTTCCATAGACTTGAGTGTGAAATGAGGAGGAGCAATTAGTTTAGTGGTGACTGTGGGAGACAGGTAGAATCTGGGAAATAGCACTTGCTTCAGTGCTGAGGTGTCTTGGATGTGTCTAGATGTGCTGTTATCTGAATGTTGACATCTTATCACTGCACAAGCACTTAGCAGGCTGCCAGGCCACTGGGATAACTAGCTGTGTTCATTTAAGCAGTTGACATGGTGATTGATCCAAGCTTAAACTATTTGGAAGCATTTCAGAACGTATTGTATTAGATTTTACTGAAGGATAAGGAGGAGAAGGAACGTATCCTGAAATTACATTCCTTTGACACTAAGCTTCGGTTAATTTAGAAATGGAACCACCAAGATCAGCACGGTAGTTATTTAAAATGTTCTCTTGAAAGACTTTCTAATTTCTAAAAACTTAAAAAATTCAAATTATGCTATTGATTTCTTATTTCTCTTGCACTGGATTTTGAAATGGCATTGCTTTACTCAATCCTAGTTAGTTTTGATCTCTGCTTTCCAAGTAGGTGCATATGAAGGGTGGCTTTCTAGCACTTCAGGGAATGTTGGTATTCCCCCTCTCCAAGCATCCAATACTTCTTCACATTAAAATTTGTGTAGCATTTTGGTAAAGGTTCCAAGAAACAGTTTACACTAACAATAGTTAAAGGAGTCTGGAGGAAGGTGTGCACGTGGTTAGATGAATATTGGTAATGGCCATGTGAGACATAAGCATTTTTGATCTTTGATAGTTGGGCTATGACATCTAAAGGCTTTAGTTAGCAGTGCTGAGATTTTTAAAGGCAAATAAACTATCTTGTACGTTTTCCTTCTCCTATTCCCTTTGACGGTACTGAATATGTTCCCTAACTGTGTAGGTTTTGGAATGTGTGTATAAGTACTAGAGCACTTGAAAAGCTGATGGAAATTAGAACTATTCTTTTTCTGATACATTACTGCACTTTTAATTTGGACACAGAGCTGCACTTGTGACCTAAAACTTAGTTTCATTTTTTGGGTAGAACTACACAGAACAGGAAATAGCAGTGTTTGGCAAGTGGTCAGATTTCAAAGAAATCTGCTGAAGTGCTCAAAGAGGGCTATACAGACTGAACTTCAGACCAGAAAGAAATTTCATTGTTTTGAACCAGAGAACTATGGCAGTAGTGTTGGTATTTGGCAGATCTAAAAGCAGTTATTTGCACAGCAGAAATCATTGAGTTAATGTGTAAGTAGTACCAATATTCTGGTTTCTCTGCATTCTCTTCATGTCTGACTCGTCTTCAGCTATTTAGTCATCTTGATTTTTATCTTACACAAAGAAATATAAAAATCAAAATGACAGTGTGTTCCTGGATCTTAGAGATGGGAACAACCTTGTATAATCCAGTGTATGTGTTTATTGCTTTTGTAGATGGGGACAGAATTCTAGCCCATGGAGAACTGCATGGCTTTGGCTTCTTGTGCTGGAAAAATGGCTTGCCAGGAATCAGGTACAGAAACATCTGGCTGACTTCCAAATGCGACTTACAGCTCTGACTTCTGGCTGACTTCCAAGTGCAAAATGTCTGACTAGTTGCTTATTTCAGTTATAGGCTTTCCCATGTTTCATGGAATTAAGTTCTCAAGGTAGCTGGAGAGGTGCATTGCTTTTGCTTTTAACAAACTTGTCAAAAAACAACTGTTAGTCTTCTCCACACTCGAGAGAAAAATTGGGATTTTGTTTAGGTAACGAAAGTTGGCTTTTTAATGTTGAGCATTTCTGTAAATGGAAAGCATGTGTATATTGACTTCTGCATTTGTGTGGCACCTTTCTTACATAACGATGAAATAGCTGAGGCATCAGACGATTCTTTATAAGCATTAGATGGTGTGGGATGCTTGCTATTTTCAGACAGGTGCCATATGTTTCATGAGTAAAGGAGAAACTAGTATTTTTTTCCTTTTTTTTTTTTTTTCTACTTGGTACAATGGGATGTGTGATTGTACTTTTTTTAAAATTCATTTGTCCTTGTCACTACTTAGCCTTGCATTTTTTCTTTACCTTCTGAGGACAGATGTCTCTAATTGATGGGATTGTAATTCCTGACAAAGTGACACTTGTCTCTGTTTCCAAATTTATAGATAAATGGAATCCACTGGTGTGGGAGCAGAACCTAGTCGTGGAGTAGCCTTTAATTGAGAATTAAGTATCTTCAGAGACATATTTGTCTGCCTCAAAATGTTAATGAAATGGCTAAGATTATGTTTATATAGTAAGGTAAATAAATGGAAGTCTTATTGGCTAACATCTTTCCCATTCTCTTATTTTGTTTTAGAAAACTGTTCCGGTTGTTCTTCAGAGAGAAACTGAGTTTTTACTGTTCTTGGAAGAACTACAGAAAGATGTCTCTGAGGAAGTCCTAAAGGTGAGCTACTTGGTATGCCCTACTTCTTGTTTGTTATGCAGAATGTCCAACATTATCAGGTTTTGGGATCAAAGTTAATGCTTCCTGCTAACTTGACTGCCCGAGATGCTAATGTGTTATTAATCTTCTAGGCAACTGAAAGAGACTGTAGTTCAGATCCATTTCAGAAGTTAATCCAATGTGCCTGCAAATGATTTCTCTGGCTAGAGAGGAGGCTGGAGGCAGGCAAGGAACAAGCTTTTCTACATGGTCTTTCTAACACACTTCAGTCCTGACTGCAGCTACTTGCCACAGTCTTATATCTCTAGACACCTTTGGCTAAAACCCACTGTGAGCCAAAATCAACCATAGTCAGCAAGCCTGTTTTAAAAGTATGTGTGTTCTCTTTTTTTTCTTCCTAAGATCTTAATTTTCATCTTCTCCACACCCCTTTGTCCCCTTCCTGGAAGTTTTTGGGTGTGTATTGTTACTACTGACATTATTTGGTAATTGGTATGATGTGTGCTCTGAGGTCCAGGACCCATTTTTCCATTATTAATTAATACATGCAGACTGATTTATTTGAGAAATACATAGAAATATGCAAAGATGGGTTAGTATCAAAAGTAAGTGTAGAGCAGAAAATCGGGAGAGTTACTAACTGTAGAACTATCCTAATTTGGTGTTGGTTGCAACAGAATTAGACCTAATGCGGTGTGTGGAATGTCCTCACATGTTGCTTCGAGTCTTACAGGTTCTAACTCTTCAAAGAATTTTTTTGTTTGCCTTTTTTTTAAAAGAGGAAAATTAAAACTTACAATATTAAAAAAAAATCTTACTAAGGAAGGTGGAGCCGGACTCTTTTCAGTGGTTCCCAGTGACAGGACGAGGGGCAACGGGCACAAGTTGGAACATAGGAAGTTCCATTCAAACATAAGAAAAAACTTTACAGTTAGGGTGACAGAGCACTGGAACAGGTTGCCTAGGGAGATTGTAGAGTCCCCTTCTCTGGAGATTTTCAAGACCTGTCTGGATGCAGTCCTGAGTGATGTGCTCTAGGCATTCCTACATCAGCAGGGGAGTTGGACTAGATGATCTCTAGAGGTCCCTTCCAACTCTGAAAATTCCGTGATCCGTGATTCAGACACTATTTGCAGCTTTTAAATATGAATAAGGAAAAGGTGTTCAATATTTCTCTAAGGATTCAGAATTAACAATTATAGGATGAAAGCAAGCAAGGTAAACTTGACTGTTGATTAAAATAAATCTGCTTGAAGTCTGTTAATGACTAATGAAGTCTGTGTACTTTACCATCTAAGCTCCAAGGTCATGAAATATTCCAGCATTGTCTGCAGTGCTGCACAGAAATAGGAGATTCAGCAACCTCATATCTTTGTTGCAATTACTGTCAGAGGCACGTCAGTAGGTAGAGTTATGTTTTGATCCAGCAAATAAAGAAATAGATGTCGTGGAATTGTCTCCTACTGCTAATATTCTAATTTTTGCATACACCAACCACCTCTCCCCTCCATATTCCCTGAGTCATCCCTTCCAGCCAAGAACAGCACTCACATAGTTCCAGAAGTGCCACAAGTGCTGCTTGATTGAAAGTTGTCCCTCACCTTCCCACCCCTTACTGGGACAGCTAAATGGGATTTTTTTGTTAGTTTGTTTTTCCTTTCGTAGTTCAGGATTGTAGGTTTGCTTCTGTCGGCAAGAAAAATTACTGTTGGTTAAGAAAGCCTGTGAGATGGCTTCTAAATCTGTTGGCCAGTTGTAACCAAGTTTGAAAAATTAATATTGATGAGGATGATGCAGTTGATAGATAGATGGTATGAATATGGAAAAGTAGGATTAAAAAAAAGAAGACTGAACCCTCATCATCATGCTCTTACTGACTTATGAAGATACAGTCACATCAATATATTGCTAAGAGGTAGAATATGGTAGTGCTTCAGCTATCCCATAGGAGCTGCCTGTGAACTAAGGTAACTTGCTTATGAGCGCATGGCCCACATAGTGTAGTTGTGTATTATGGATTCTTTATATTTTGTTACACATTCAGGCATATCCACTCTTCTAGGAGGGATATTGGACAAGGTGGCTTATTAGTAATGGTTTCCTAGGTAATACGATATTTCCAAACTGATTTATCTTCTTGCTTTCAAGTTTCTCCTATTTTTTAAATAATTTATTTCATATTTTTAATGGAATCTGAAAGGGTTACTCTTTTATTATTTCCCTACCAGGAGCTGTTCGAAGCATTTGAGTGCACTCAGAACAAGCACATCACAGACAGGAAAAGAAGAGATGGCTGTTCTCACAGATTCAGTTTGGATGTTGTTTCAGCTCTCCGGAAGCTTTTGCTGCGGGCTCCCCAGAGGGCAAAAGCCCTGCTTGAGTTCTTCCAGGAGGAACAAGGCACACATAGCTCCTCACTCCACCAATATTGCTCTCTACAAAACATCTTTGTTGAATTTCTTCGTGACTCCTTGAAATCTCTGCAGAGGCTTCAGTGCAGTTTTGAGATTTCAGCAGAACTAGATCAAAGAGAACTAGTAGATACAATTTATGCTGCTCTTAGTATAGTGACTTTTGAGGTGGAGCATCAAGCAGATGAAGTACGGCACCTATTCAGGGAGCTCTTGGATGTATGCTGGGCTGAGGGAAGCCCACTGAGAGAGGAGAAGCTGCTAAGCTGTATGCTGAGGAAACAGAGCCATGGCCTATTAAGCCTGTATAGCAGTGTTCTCATAGAAAGAATACGAGAAAAATTTCTGGTGTCAAAATCAATACGAAAAGGTTTGTTTCACTTTTTGCTTTGTTTTCATTTCTTGTTTAGCAAAGCCATTGAGGCATTAAACAGGCAAGTTGTCAAGTCGGGCAGTGTTCTTGCTAAGGTGCCTTAACAAGCCATGGAGTCTTGTAGAAGATGATGCTAAAATGACTTAAAGCAAGGAATTGGCATAGGAACACTAGGGCTCTCCCTACGTTTCTGCAGTCTTATGCTGCCTTCTTTTGTGAGCGCTTCCTTTACCACCCCTTGTTGTGCTCTATTTTAATCTGCCCAGCATTTCTCCTGCTGAAGATCTTGCTTGTAACTAGAAAATGGACTGTCCATATGTATATCAAGTTTTTATTGGTTCAGCTCCAGCTCAGGGTTATATGCATTGGAGGATGTTTCATTTCAGTCCAGTAACTACCTCACTAATCCCAAAACGTTCAAACCTCTTAACATTGGAAAAGACTTCTAGAAGTGGAAGGAGATGTGGAGTGGGCCAATATCCCAGCTGGAAAGAAGATGCAGTTGGATTACCTGCTCACTTGCCAGAGCCCAACTATTGTTTTTGTACTGGCTGTAACTTCAGAGCTTCTATCTACCTCTCTATGACTAGTACATTCAGTTGAGGATTTCAGTTGATGCAGAATGGCAAGTGGTGCCCATGCTCTTGTCAGGAAAGTGGCAGCTGAGCATGCAAGGAGGGAAAAGCTAGAATGCCCACCCTCTTTTGCTCGCCTCTGTACACTGAGGTGTGTAAATCAGAGGGGTTTGTATCCTCTCTTCTCCCTTCACTTCTAGGAATTGCTGAAGGGAAGTTCAGGTTGATGTGGTGTGGCAGACTCTGGCATTTCTGATAATAACTACAGTTAGTGCTTCCTCATAGGGGAAGAAAAATGGAGATATGGATACCTTCACTCTCACTGGGAGTAGTTCAATTCTCACTTTGCACAGATCTGAGAAGTTCCTGTGCTGGATAGGTCTTTTAAGGCCCTGCAAAGCAGCAGAGTGTCTCAGAGGACAAGTGAGAATTCATGTAACATACAGATAAGATACATATGACTGGAAAAAGAAAGGCGGTGTGACCCGAGCTAATGCAAACAACCTGTGTGCTGAACAGGCTCTCGCTATGTTTATGGTTGTCCGGACAGTTTCCTGGTTTCCTATCTGACCTGTTTGTTTTCTATCAAATTTCTCTGCTTAGCTTTCTTGTCCAGTAAAAATATGTGAGAGTCTTAACTGTTAACATGTAGCAGCTGGTTAGTATTAGAGGAAACGTCAAGTGTTTCTCTGTTTAAATTAATAGCAATTATGCTTCTTTCAAAGGTACCACTCTGTACTGGAAGGTAATCTTGTTGTGCTATTTTTTAGGTTCATCCGAGCAGCTGGATACAGAACGCACTGTGATGAGTTTGTTCGCAGATCTCAAAGAGGCTGCTTCTTGGAAGACAGCCTATTTCTACTGCTTGAGCAGCAGCAAGCACTTTCTGGAACAGATCCTGGTACGGCCATAAAACGATTAAGAGGGAAACCCAATAGAGGCTAAAGTCAGTCCCTGTATTGAACATATCTTGGTGGTGCACAGAAGCATTTTGTATTCAAAAAGTGCTTAATAGGGGTCATGACTTACAGGAACAAGGAGGTAACTGGTGATAACTCCCCTACTTTCAGCTATGTGATGAACTCAAAACATTCAGTGAGATTTTTGGAAAAGCTCATCTGCGTGCATACTGAATATTAGATCTTCAGGATTTAAGAATTCTGATGTTCTGCTTGTAATTTTTTTGGATATGCTGCTTGATTTACCCCACGACCTTGAACTCTTTGCTTAGCTTTTGTGATACTGGTAGACTTGGGGCAGTGACACTAGTCTACTGGTAAAATTTATATTTTACAGAGCTTGAAGATCTAGCGAAAAATACTCTGGTATGAATTAAATGATATGAATGTATTTAGATAGAGAGAAGAAGTAGAATACAGGCAGGTGGTCACTGTTAAACTGCAAGTTTTCAAGGTTCGATGTATTCGCACTTATAGATAACATGCTCATTCAAGTTTTGTAGATAATGCCCTTCAGAGGCGTAATCAATAGAAAGAATGTAAAGGTAATGTAGTGAGGGAGTGTGAGTTGGCTCTGTAGTAAACACTTGAAATGAGGTTTTTTTCCTCATGACAGTTTTACTGAAGAGTAACCCAATGGGTTGGAAAATAAAAGTTTAGGGAAGTTCCAGATGCAGAAGTTTCCTATTTTAGTGAAGCTAATATTGAAATGGCTGTTTGCTTACATAACCTGCCAGGCATTATGAGTCTCTGCATTTGGAAAGATAAATACTTCTTCCTTTTGTTTTCTAGGTGACTGCATTAACTTTACTGAAAAGAGAAGACTACTCAGGCCTGAACAGCTTATTAAGGAGAGAATTCAACCCCCTTAGCCGCCTCTTGGTATTGCTAGGATGGACTCATTGCCAAAGCTTGGAATCAGCAAAAGCGTTGCTATGGACTCTTCACAAAACTC
Organism: Burhinus oedicnemus; assembly: GCA_008921705.1. Lineage (NCBI taxonomy): Eukaryota > Metazoa > Chordata > Aves > Charadriiformes > Burhinidae > Burhinus > Burhinus oedicnemus. The sequence goes on along the minus strand of VFFE01007687.1, from coordinate 2,353,864 downwards.
AGGTAAATCAGCAGAAAGTTAGTCGCAGTATCGCAGTCTGAGTCCAGATAATGCACTTTGTTTGCTTAAGTTGCTGGTTGGGTTTCTGACTGGATTTTTTCCTGGCTTGCAAAAAAAGATTTAAAAAAAAACCCCAAAACTTACAACCTCAAGTTGTGGTAATCCAAACTGTGGATTTTCTTTCAATAAACAAATAAAACAGGGAGTTTCCAGTGAGAATGTTAATCTTTCTCAAAAGGGAATTAAAAAGGCTAAGACATTACAGTTGTGTGTAAGTAACATTATTGGACACTTGCCTTTCTTCTTACTCCTCAGCTGTGAAGGGAGTATGATTGCCCAGGAGGTTCTGAAAGTTTCTCTTGCATGAGGTCTTCAGCCTTTGCTCTTAACTTAAGAGCGAGAAAGACAGCAACAGTTGTTGGCTAGTTTTGAAAAGAGCTGGGGGACGTTTGATCAGTGTCATTTCGTCCAGTGAGTCATCCCTGGATAGTGACTAATTCTGGTGACAACTAACCTCAGTTCAACAACAGGGTAGCTTGGAAATTTTGCGCACCCATTTTCAAAATGAAATGATAAATGACAGGAGCTGTGACTGAAAGATCCACCTTGTTTGGGGGTAGCCTTCATCTTTGAAGGAGAGAGAGGATTCTAACTCTGGGGGTGTAGTTGCAGTTCAGATGATGTCTGCCTGCAGGCAAGTGGCTTGGATGGCAGAGGTGGGGAGACAGGGAGCCTTGCACTGCTGGGGCAGATCGAGGCTAGTATTGCCTTAAGGGAGTTACCATCTATTGGTAATAAACCAAAGGTCTATTCAGTAGCCTCTGCAAAGTGAAAGTCTTAGATCTGATTTCAGCAGGCAGGCATCTGTAGTAGAAAAGCACATGGAAAAGGACAATAACTGTCTGCTACCCAGTATATCATCTGTTCTGGTATATGATTAGTTCTAGAGGTTCATGTTTTGGACTGTTATTAAGAAGCATTAATTTGCATTTTGAAAGCTAACCTTGAAAAGGGATGTAACCACCTTTCCATGGTCTGTAGGTGTGTTGAGTGGAGGCTGACTGATTTTGGTGGTCCTTCAGAATAGCCCTTCCTTGCTGGCTTTGTTTTATTAAACAGTTTTATTAAAACTGGCAATTTTCCGTACTTGAAAGTTACCATCTGGATAAAGAAGTCGTATGAACATCCCATATGTGACACAGGCTTGGTTCTGCTGTCTGACTAGAGGATTTGTGGTAAAGGGATTCTTTTATTTGTCTTTCCATTTAGGATCTGTGCAATGATTCAGTACTGAAAGATTTCTGTGATGGGCTGTGGGCTCAGGTGGAAGTTCTTGAATGGTGCATACAGCAAAACAGGTAAAACGATCAGAAGGACTTTTTCAAAACTGTCTTGCCAAATCTGCCTATTAGTCAATTTGTGCAAATAGAAATTGTGTTTTCTGTGAGTCTTGGCTAGTCATCTTCTAGTGACTGTATATCACAAGCTCTCGAAATTGCTTAATGGGCATTAGTTATGCTATTTGTTTTTCTTTTTAACTGCAGTAGTTTGATTGAATCAGGATTAGAGTGGAAGATACGTCTTTAAACATGGCTGAGACCTAAATCTGTTTGTGCCACCTCTTTGTTTGTTCTCTCTTGCAGTATTACTATCCCAAGGAAGGTTCTTTTGCAACACTTGCACAGTCTAGATTGCCACACTGCAGTGTACTCTCTTCATCATCTTACTAATCTTCTGACACTGAATGAAGACGATGTTATTGAGCTTCTTCAGAAAGTTCCTGCTAGAGACCAACAGATGCAGGGTAAGTGTGTAGGGTCATGAGAACACAGAAAAACCCCGATCCATTGAGTATGTGCTGCTCAGTGTTTCTGCCAGGAAGAATCCATTCTTTTGACCTACTTCTGTAAATAAGGAAGATACCGTTTATCAGCTGTTTTGTAGAAGAAAACTAGAGAGCATGTGGAAATAATTTTAGAATGCTTTTAGGGAGTAAATTGTCTCCCAAGAAGGAGTTGTGAGATCTCTTTGATCTCACAAGGACAGATCTCTGAAAGAGCTTTTTCAAAATGATAACAAGACTTGGCACGTGCTCATAGTATGTGCTACTCATTGTAACTTATATATGCTATAATACCCTTAGCTTGAAAAGTAACTATGTTTTGGATTTTAGCTATCTGTGCACTTACATTTAAAATCAAAGGGCAAAGCCAAATGAAATCGACAATAACTCATACTGTAACATCTTCATTTTTGAAAGATACAAAATGGTTTTTTTCCTTTTAATATTAAGTCTTACCAAATCAACTTTAATATTAAAATCAGTAAGGCTTACCTACAGACTGTATTTACATTCCTCTTGTCTCACTTCTGTCATCTTCCCGTGTTCCAATTTGGTGCCTGAAATACCTGAGATTACTATACATTTAAGTTCACTTAGAAGTGAACTCTTTTACACTCTTTTGATTGCAGCTTATGTCCAGTTTCAGCTGCTGCTATTTTAATGCTGTTTTCTGACAGGGCCTCTTAACAATGATACAGAAGCTCAGTCTTCCTGTGTGTACTAGAACTGAAGAAGCTGCAATTTTTCCATCCTTCTATGGACAGGAATTTGTACGTGTGTAATTTCAACCTGAGTTGTGTGGAGAGCTCTCAGTAATGGATGTTGCACAGATTTTCCAGGTTGCCTAGTGAGAAGCAGTTTTTTCTCCTTCCAGTATCATATTATTAAGATGTTTGTTTCCGGTCCTATTTTTACAGCTTTTGCTGTTAAAATTATCCTGACAGTTGTCTTGAATAGTCTTAAAAGACATCATGATTGAGACTCTGTATAGATCTCTGGTTTCAGTGTCCTGCTTTCTGAAATTGTTTTGTTGTTGCTGATGTTGTGTTTTGGTTTTTTTAATCAGTTCTTACATTTTAATTCTTTTCTGCTTAAATTCTGTCAAAACCTTTCAAAGACAGGAAGAGGTAATCCCATCATGTCTTCTAAGAACTGCATGACTGTAGCAAAAGAACTCTAGCTGTGGTTTCTCTTCTTTTTTCAGATCACCTTAATTTATGGAACTAGTTAATGGAAGACAAGTCCTCCCTCTGTTTTCAGCCCAGGGGTTATTGTAAAATTCAGATAATTCTATAAACACAGTTTAATAGAATCTCTTTTGAAATAATCTATTTTGAAACTTAAAGTGAGAAAAGGAGTCATGAAGTTTTGATTTGTCTAACTTGATAGTGTTAACAGGCCTTTTTCTCCCCTCACTGCACATATTTCCTCTTCTTCCCCTTCTGTCAGACACACAGGCACCCTTCAGATCAGTGCGTAGCACTAGCTTTGTTCAGTCACAGTAACAAAAGAAATGATAGGCAGAAATTTCCTCATGAGTTACAAAATTCAAGAATAAGGTGTGAATATTTCCAGCATAGGAGGAACAAGTGCTTATAGCTAAAGGGTAGTTCTTCAGTATTGGTACATGGAAAAGGATTGGTTTAGATGCAGATACTAACACAGGCTCACTGCATCCAAGAGGCAAACGTGTATTAAACTTGCATTTGATTACCAGTGTATATCTTGTAGTATCTCTAGATAGCTATTTCTCTTTTTCAGAGGACTGTATTTATCGGGTCTCTAGCTTCACCTGTCTGAAGTCCACCTAAGACAGTGGTATTGAGAGCTTTTTGCGTGCTGCATATTAGTGTAGAGCTGCTGGTGAATTACAGCATTTTTGTAGCCATGTCGGTTCTGCGAAGGATTCATACTTTAATGTTTCCTCATTTCTGTCTGCTGTCTACATTATAGTTTCCACCATTGTTTGTGTTTAGAATTGCAGTGATAGGGAATAATTAGTTTCAAACTGTTTGCTCCCTCAGGGGTTTTTTTGCTCCGTAGTTTTCAGGAGAGTTCAGGCTGGTGCTTTTCTTTGAAATCCAGCCTTGTCGGGGACAGTGCTGAAACACTTTCTGGGTAATGCTGTTCAGTCCCAGAGTTCAGATGGGGTCATTATCAGCACACCAGACTAGTGCTCTGTTTAAAAAGAACCTTTGCTAATGCTTCCCCTGCATAACAATAGGCAGAGGGACATCTACCCCCTGTTTAAGAATATAGGATGGTGGATTCAAGCACAGATTTAATACTGTCTGGGGTTTTGTTTTTTTGTTGTTTCTTTATTTTAACCTTTGTACGGTAGTTGGCTAATTCATCTAAACCCAGCATAACAGAATATATGACTATATTGTGTGTCTGGGTGAAGGTGATGATGTGACTTTTACACAGTTTGCAGCTCTGATCTTCTGTTATACTAAGAAGGGGTCATGTTTGACATGGGACATCCTCAAAAAAAAAAAAAAGTAAAACGGGGAAGGAGTGGATGTAGTGCTTCTCTAGGTTGCCTTTATCATAAACGTGTCAAGGAAACTGTGGTACTGTACTTTTTTGTTAATCAGTTGCAGATTTTATATGATCTATATGGCCAGCCATTGTGAATAGAATCAACCGTGGTATCCCTTTATTAGTACCAATCTGTAGAGGTAGTGGTGGTACTTTATTCTCACTATAGTCATAACCAGTCTACACTATCCTCCTACTTATCTACTGTGTGATAGAACACAAAATTCTAAGATGCTGGAACAAAGCAGGGTCTGTCCCTGTGTTGTAAATACAGCAGTGTAGGTTAACCATATACCTCTAATGAGATTTGTCGTAAGCAGAGTTTGATTATTCTGTGCTGTAGCCAGGTCCTGTAACACAAATTCACAGAAAATTTCCTTTTTGAAGGGGATCCAGACCTGACTTCTTTGTGCCTGTCTGTTGTGGGTTGGGGTTTTTTTATTTTTGGGGTTTTTTTGTTCTTTTTTTGGTGTGTTTTTGGTTTTTGGGGTTTTTTTGGTGTGTGTGTGTTTTTTCAAATGTTGTGAGGTAACAGTGAGATAGAGCAAAGCTGGGATGGAGGTGATACTGGGGAAGAAAGACTGGATAAACATTGTTGTGTGGGAACTGCAGGAGAAAATTGGTTTGTTTTCTTGTCTACCTCTGTCCCCTCACCACCCTTATCCCCCTCCACAGCAGCAACACTCCCTAACACCCTGAGTCAGCAACGTAATCTGGCACTGTTTCGAGCATTTTGTGCCATGAAGTATGCTATCTATGCTCTCTGTGTGAATTCACATAAGCATTCCAAGTGCAAAGACTGTGTACACAATGTTCTTGGTGATATCCCTGAAGATGCAACTTTTCGAGAACCAGCAGGTGAGTGGCCTCCTTTCTCAGGTTTGTTAGCTTGTGGTTCTCCATTTGCTGGGCTCTGAATTATCACTTAGTATTGCACCCTGTGTACATATGATGTTTTTATTCCATGGGCTATGAATACTTTGCAAACAAGTATAATGGCATTTCTTTGAGATGTTGTTACCTTTAGTAATAATAGATAAGAAGAAACTGCCTGCCTTGTTCTAAAATATTTAAGGTAATTATATTAAAAATATAGTGCAAACAGAAGGTGATATTAGATATAGAATGGTAGTGGCAGGGATGCTTTTGTAAGAGCTCATGATTTCCAGGAGCTGAAACTGTTTTAATGGCTGTAATGGGTATAATCTGAGTTTGCACATCATTGCACAAGGTGATAATTGGCATTACTGAGATGGGGGAGGCACACTACCTTTACAAATGTAAAATGCTGGGCATATATTTACTTGATTTCTGGAGGAATGATTGGTTCTGAGCCACTGGAACGGTTCCCTTTTCTAGGATTTTCTTAAAGGGCAAAAGTTGGAAGAAGGAACTCCTGGAAAATGTTGTAAACATTCTTTATTTTTGTTTTTAATTATACAGATTGCTCTTCAATATTTCCTCAGTACCTTGTGAAGTGTCAGCAATTCTTAAGGAGTGTTCCTGCTCCTCTGCGCCTGGAGGTTTTGGAGGACATCTTCTCCTTGCTTTTTGTTTCCTACAGTGACCTCCATACTGAGACTCTTTTACCTGAGGACTATGCAGAGGAGGATGATCTTGACAAAAAGAGTACTACTGTGAGTGTAGAAGGCAGTGCTAGTCGGCGGTCTTCCGCCTCAGAAAGTCCACAACGCCTAATAGAGGCTGAAAAGAAATTAGAGAGGCATCTGCCGGCTGCTCAGACAGTTCACACAGATACCCGAGATCTTCATGACTCAGTGTTAGGTGGCAAAAGCTGTGAAACCTCTAGGCTGAACTACTTGGATCTGAAACACTTCACCAGTGGTGTTACTGGATTTTTAGTGGATGACGTGGCCATGGATGCCTTCCTCACGTTACTCCTTAACCATCTGGAAGAAATTCAGAGTTCTCTCCCATGGGACTCCAGTAACGTGCTTCGTGAAGAACTGGAGCTTGTTGAGTGCTTGAATCTTTCTGCAAGCAGAGATGCCTTTGGAAGTCGTGTGTTACAGTTTTCCAAATACCTTTCTGAAGCTCACTGGCGATACAAGGTGGTGATGAGTAACAGAAATGCAGGTAGGCTTTGTATTTGGCACTTTCTGATATATCAACGCTGTTCTGTGACAGCTGTCCAGGCAGTGATCTCAAGACTAAATTCCCTGAACATCTTACTGAGGGAGCATATTTTGGCAGATATTAGGAGAGCAACCTAGTTGCAGATCACCTAGTTCTTGTGCCATTCTCCAATAGGATTGATCTCTATTCTAATCAGAAAGTTTGGGTTTTCTTCCCCGCTCCCCTCCCCCCCTCCCTTTTGTGGGCACACTGCTTCAGTTCACCTGTGTTTCTCCTGTCCCTTTGTCACAAGTTATGTTGACAGTGCAGATATGAAGGGACATGGTGGTGTGTGATCCAATGCAAGCCAGATAGACTCATCTCATTCATGGAGGGAGTGTTGATTTAGCCCAGTCTGGAAACATGTTAGGAACATGTATCAGAGGAAGTTGGATTATTCTGGGATGCAGACCATTCCTCAGGAGTAGCTAGAACAACACACTCAGGAACCTATTTCCCACCGTTCTCCATACCCTATAACTTGTTAGCCCTGCTACTATCAGATTTCTGCTTGTACTATAGTGTGGCTTATTGTGTATCTCAGACCTTGCAAAGTCCATGTCCCAAGAAAGTCTGGGCATTATGGACCTTAAATGTTCCAAGTTTCCAAACCTGTGTTCAACTATTTCTCAAGACTGCTTCTATGAAAGAGGGGATGTGATGGGACTTACGTTTGAGTAGGCAGTCCTCAGTGTTTATTTTGGACAGGCAGCAGCTTTCTGCGGGATTCTGTACTTTTGAGTTCTGACTTCTGAAAAATGACAACTATTTGGGCAATATCTTTCAGGGAACGGTGACTGGCTTTTCTTGACACTGCATTTCTGTCTCAAGGGCTGGCATGTCCATTACTTCCTCGCTTCCAGAATTGTTGACTGGATCAGGGTTCATACTACCCTGCATTACCAAAGAACCCAGTTGTTTCAGCAAAACCTTAATGACAAATCAAACTCTTTCTTTTACTATTTTAATTCCTGTTCTTTCCATCTTGGCTCTAGCTGCTTACATACTTGGACTATACCTATTTTTCTGTAAAGTTAGTGTCATAGAATCATTTAGGTTGGAAAAGACCCTTAGTACTCATCAGAGGTGTGTAGAAGGTATAGTACATTCCAAGCAACATTGGATGTCAATGTGAAAAACACAGTATTGGTTAAATTGCATCAAAAGTACTTCAAGCTGCTGGTTGAAACTTCACTGCAGAAGAGCTCTTAGCTGAAATTAACTGTGTTTCCTTTGGAGATTTGCCATTGTAGCTCTGCCTATGTAGATGTGCTGATAGATTCTTTAAGGTAGACAAACAACTGTGTGTGGCCTGTCCAGCTATTTGGTAATGTTTTTGTTTAAATGTTTCACAGAACATCAGCTTGCAGCTTCCAGGAGATACTACTCTTTAATCAGGTGCTCCAGCTTTAAGAAACGAAGTAGATCTCAAAGGTACAAGACAGGTAGGTTGAGAAAGTGACTTAGAGAAGATGTCTGTGAAACGTGCATAAGTTTGCTGAGCTCATAGCTGAATGCAGTTAGATTTAATGGACTAGGAGTGGAGAACTAGATTTATTTCCTTTAGTTTTCTAACTGCTTTGAGGTGTCCTAGTCTGGTTCCACTTGAATTGAGGTTGTTTTCCTAAAGCTCATCTGCATAACTGAAAGATAATTAATTTCAAATTCAGGTAATAAAATAACTTCTTTCACACATAGTCTGATTTGGGGCAGGAGAGAACTTCGCAACTACAGTACCAATTCTCCCTTTCTCCACTACATCCCATGACTGGTATGTTTTCATTCATATTACAATAGTATCTAGGATGTGAATTTACTGGAATTTGTGGCTTAAATTGGCAGCCTTAGGAGAAAGTTGGGTTCCTCACCCTTTTCTATTTAGCCTTTACAAGGTACATCTGTTTTTGGAGTGGGGTGCTCCAAAATAAGCTTTAAAGTATCTGACGTGGGTCACTGATAGGCCACCCCAACATAGTCTCTTGCCTAGAATTTTCTTCCAATCAGCAGTTTTTGTGTTTATCATAAACATCAGTGTTGGCTCATTTGTGAGATACTCTTGGAGATCTCTTGCGATTGCCTGATCTGTTATTTGCAGTAACTTTTAATTACCTTGTCTAGAAAAAGTGCATTTAATGTGCTGCTTTTGATTGTTTCTATTTTAGATGGGAAAGAGGGAACTTCCAGTCCATCACTAGAAAGTACAAGCAGTGAGCTAAGCACCAGTACCTCAGGTATTAAGCCACAAAAGTAGTATTTCTTTGTCTTGTCAATGTGCATGATGAAGTATTTGCTTGTCTAGTTAATGTGAATTACTGCTCTATGCAGGACAGAATTAGAACTTTTCATTTCTCAGAGCTCCAATTTTTGGCTGACTTTTTTTCTAGTTAGAATAGTATATATCTCTTCTGTAATAAGAAAATCGGATTTTTCTTGATTTTTTTGGCTTGTAGGAAACAGTATGCAATGTAGTAATGTGCAGACCATCAAAAAAGCTAATAGACTGGTAGCTGTGTAACCAAAAACATGCTTAGTAATAGGTCCAATGCTTTAGACTTCTCCCTTTATCTGTATTGAACCAGTGCCCTAGCATTGCATCCACAGTATGTAGCCACTAAACAGTGTTACGTTTGGATGAGATCCAAACTGAAAATTCTGACCAAATAGTGAAATATGATGACAATTTTTAAAAAGATGTTTATGTTGACCTCTTTACCCTAAAACTTCCTTGCAACTCAGCTCCTATATTTTTGTGTTAAATATGTGAAGTACTGTTACCTGATAGTTGGCTGTTGTCTGGTTAAATGTTTTTTTTTCTGTAATAGTATACAGATTAATTCTGTTGTCTTGCAGAGGGAAGTACGAGCAATGTGTCTGGCTCGAGTGATTTGGAAAGCAGGGTGAGACCACAGCAGCAAAACTCCCTCATTCCTATGATGCTTTCCCCACCAGAATCACTATTAGTTTCTTGTGTTTTGAGAGGAAACTTCGTAGAAGCCCATCAGGTAAATGAGTTGCATGTATTTTGTGCAAGTAAAAATCTAATTTTGTATTGATGTTTGTAGTTGTGATAGCTGATGAAATTCCTGCTCCTTCTGCGTTAGCAAGCATAGGGCTGAAGCATCTGCATTCCAAGTGAAAGGGTCACTTCAGAAGTAGAAGCAAGTGAAAGGATCAAAGATATTCCAAAACAACATCCCAAGGATGCTGTTTTCTGGGTTTTTTTAACTTGGTATATAAAAATGCCTTCTCTAAACCTGGGTTCTCAAAGCGTGAAGAAGTTTAATGAGAGCTGGCCAAGCTCAGTTCCAACTGAATGAAGAACACAAAGAGCTCGTCTGAAGCCTCATGAGGAGGCAGCGTCTGAACTGCTCACTTTAGTCAGTGTGTCAAAACCATGACACTCTGGCACTTGTAAAATTGGCAGAAACATGCAAATGTATTCGTTATCCAAAGCGGAGCCAAAGTGGTGATTGTATTTATTTGAAGGAGGTATGTTTTGAGGCTAAATTCACAGTACTGAAAATAAGCAGAAAGACTTGAAATTGACAGTCTGCACTGTTGTAGTTCTTTGCTCCCTTACAGCTGTGCATACCTTTCCCTATGTGCCTTTTGGGCTGATGCTCTGAAAAAACATCTTGAGGTGCATCAGTGATTGGATTCTCTGCAAAAAGCAGTGACCTGGCTGAGTTTCAATAGCAATATTGGAGCAGTTAATAGCATATAAGCATTGCATTAGCAGCAGGTTACTGCTCAACTCATTAGCTCTGTTTGATGTCAAGCATGCCACTTCGTCTTTTCCCTACTTACAGGGCCAAAAGCACTTGTTTTGCTTTGTTACTTTGAATTTCAGTATCGCTGATGATAAAGAATTCAACCTTGGTTTGTTTTCTGTTGTTGATTTGATAATAGGAACTTGCACAGCTGTGCTTATCTACTCAGTGTTTAAATTTCTAGAAGGTAATCCTTGCTGAATAAGAATTTGTTTAAAATAGTTTACTTTGAAGGCCCAACTTCATAGATTTCTCTTGTTACATGGTGTATTGAAACCATGCAGAGTCATTCTGAAAAGTGTGGTTGACAAAAATTAATTCAACTCTAGCCTTGCAGCAAATAATAGCTGAGCTTTATGAAAACATTTGAAAAATGTCTCCAAGGTCCTGTTTTTCAGGCACTTAAAATTCCCTAGAAAAAAACCCACCACTTCAGCCTGCTGTGTCTGTGGGAACTTTTTTTTTTTATTCCCTCACCTCCTCTAAAAACCCCCAAAACTCTTTCACCTTTGAAAACTTCTTTTGACATGCTCTGTAATTACATCTGTTGTTGTTTTTGAAAGGTGGCTTTGATGTTTAATCTGGATACTTCACCGTGCTACGGTGAATTGGTTTTCATGGAGCGCTACCAAGAGGCAGTACAAGAAATGGCAAGAGTGGAGCACAATATTGAGAATCAAGCATCAGATGGTACTGGAGGCATCAGGAAATCCGGCAGTGGCCGTTCAACACTGCAAGCTATTGGGAATGCAGCAGCAGCTGGTAAAGACTGGGGTTTTTAAGCTCTTGTCATAAACGGTGAGGGAGGAGTGGAAAACAGGAGAAAGCAGTTTGAATGCCATCATAATGAGTGCAAGAATTATTCAGGAAAGTGGTGGTTCTTTGACCTAGAAGGAGACTAAGAATGCTGAAATTTGCTGTTGATGCCAAATTAGTTTTATCCGTTCTGCAGTAATTGGTCCATGAAGCAGGCCACCTATTGAATTATTTTCCTAAAGGATTAGAGAATAATTATCCGTGACAGGATCTGAGATAAATGTGCTGTTTAATTAGTGATTGTGTGTTTTGCTGACATATGTAGGTATGGTATTTTATTCCATCTCGGATGTTACTGATAAATTGCTTGCAACTTCTGGAAGTCTTGCCCCTACTCTCCAAGAAAACTTTTGGATCAGCAGCATCCAGCTGGAGCATACTGATCCTCTGCGGGAAGTCCTTGAGGACCTCAGTCCTTCAGCAATGGCGGCATTTGATCTAGCTTGCACTCAGTGCCATCTTTGGAAGACATGCAAACAGCTTTTGGAAACAGCAGAAAGAAGACTGTACAACAGCCTCGAAACTCGGGGTAGGCTTTTGGTATTTGTGTTTATCAACATGGGCCTGGGAGCAGAAAATTCCTCTCTATGCTGTGTTGTTTGTGCTAACACCCGAGTCTTAATTAAATCTCATTTAATACTTTCATGTTAGTTTCTCCTTTTTCCATTCCTAACTTTAATTTTGTCTCCCTTTGTGCAATGACTTTTCCAGGCCACCGACCTGACTGTGTTTCACTGCACTCTGAAGGTGTAAAGGGTTTCCCAGCAGTTCTCCAGCAAATAAGTAAAATTCTCAACTACTCCTACACATCACAAGGGCAATCCAAGCCAGGTAGTATGCTTTGCTGATAGGATTTTCTGTTGAAATGTGCTTAACTCAAATTCTTACCTTCTGTTGCAATGGAAAATTTGAACTTTCTGGTTTTTTAGCTTAGTATTTAAAACAGAAAAAAGGCGGGGGGGGTCCAAGCTCAATTCTGAATAAACTGAAGCACTTTGAATTTGGCAAACTGGTTGATTATCATACAATTTTGTTTCTGTGGACCTTTTTCTGTGCAAAAAATATTTGTCTTTGTTATACCTGCTGTTTCTTTCTTCCTCTTTGTAGAGATCTCGGATGAGAAAATAGGAAGTCATTTTCGATGCAGTATTGTAGAACTTCTGCAAGCTTGCTACCCTGCCTTGACTGAAGAAAGTATTACTAATGAAATTGTTTTATCACAAAATCTGGATCAAATCCTAAAAGTGCTGGCACATGTTGAACGTTCTGTGGGTGAGTTATTTTTGTGATCCTGAAGACTGACAAATGGGTCTAAATTTTGTTTTGGCCTACCCAGACAAATATAAATCTAGTAGTAATGCTCTTTGACATATGCATAAATATTTATATTTGAAATTATAAATTCAAAGTGTAAAATTTACCTGTAATTCTGATATTCCAAGCATTTGTTTTCAGAGCTAAAATTGTGAACTTGCCAGAGAAGAAAGGAAAATATCAATAAGTGCAATTGAGGTTTTTTGTCCTATTTTTCTACAGTCCTACAAGGAATTCTTTAACCTGACAGCTTATAGATAATTAGGTGTGCCTTTACTGTTGGTTTGGGGTTTTTTTAAGCAAAAAAGAGATAAACTTGTAAAACCAGCATAACATAATACCTTCTAATTTTCATAGCGCTATCATAAAAAGACTCATCCTTTCCTGAAGAAGTCTTCCACAGTTGCCTTTTCTCAGAGCTCTCTTCATTATATAGCACTGGAGTGTTTTCTTATGTTTTTGCTTTTTTTTTTTCCTCCTTTCACCAAATTTCTAAATGGCATGTACGTGTTTGTAAAATATTTAAAGATATTTGTATGTTTAATGAGCAAAAATTCAGGAGTGCTCTAATGGCTAAATGTTACGGAGCACAAGGACTGGTCAACATCTGTGTTTTAGAATAAGCTTATGTGTCAACAACACACAACTAGATATATTTTAGGCCTGCCTTGATATATTTCTAACTTGTCAGAGGCATGGTTACCAATTTAGGTGAACCACTGACTTATTCTGCTGTGAAAATTTTCTCTTGATTTCAATAAAATTATAATGCCTGGACTGAAATCTGTAATAGCAGAGAGGAAATTAGGCTAAAGCTTTCCCCACCCCCTTTTTCCCCACCCTCTTTGGCATTTAATACTTACTTGAATCTTGGATCTGTGTCTGTTCTTTTAAACCAGACTCTAAAGGGACCCTGCTTGGCACGTTGGTGGAGCAGGCCTCTCTGAAACCTGTGGAGCTGGAGAAGCAGCTGGTTTGGAATCAAACACAGCTCTTGCTGAGGACTCTTGACCAACATGTCCAAGCCATGCCAGAGAGCAGCACGCAGACAAACTTTGTGAAGGCCTTTTTTGACTACATCACTACACTGGCTGGTGTTGTGTTACGAAGCCTGAATGCAGAGCTAGGTAAGGGGTTTCTGCTGGAAAGTCTGAGCCTAGGTGAAGGTACCCAGACTCTGTAGTCTGGCCTGATTCTGGGAAGTAATTGTGCAAAAATGGTTCCTTGCCAAACATGCCTACTACCTGTGCATAGTCAGATCTTTTGATTTCAACTGATTATTGCATTGCTTTTTAAATTTTATTTATTAATACCTAGACCACACACAGTTAATATAAAAATAGCTCATGGCAGTATGAAAACGAGAACAGTAATGCTTCCTACCAACCCAGATTCTGCAGTTTGTTTAGACAAAACAATCCCTAACCTCTAAAATTCTGATCACTACCCTGTAAGGTGAGATTGCATCCACTGGATCGGCATGCGGTGCACTTTTCAGCTCCCTTAGAGGCAACCAGTGCCCTGCTGTTCCACAGGGCTAAGAGGAGACTGTGTAGAAGGCTGTGCAGAGGTTACCAGGCAGAATTTTTTCATAGAATCAGCAGATGATGGCAGTCCATGAAAAGAAATGCACCATCAGCACATAAAGCTGTCAGAACAACAGAACCGTTCACTGTGATAGGAGAAAACACACTTGTCTATTTTTTAAAGTTGACACTAATTGAGCTGCCCTAATGTAAAATACCACAGTACTGATTTCAGAGAGTACCTCCCCAAGAGAATAAGGAAAAAGGGCAAAGATCTGTTTTCAGACATGCTGATTCAGCTCAGGTCACTACCATGCCAACCGTAACTTCTCTATGGGCATGATTCAGTCCTCACTGACTAACTGCCAAAGCCAAAAAAATGCACTCACTCAGGACTGAGTGAGTTTTGGGGAAATTTTATTGTACTGGAAGAGAAAAGGAAAAGGTAAACTTAGGAGAATCTGTTCACAGTTACTCAACATAACTCAGTAGCGGATAGAAAGGCTTTTCAGCAATTCTTGCCATCGTTTCACTCCTTTTGTAAAAATAGGTTTATGTCTGTGAGTTCCCTCTGCCTTTGCTCACTTTGACTTGAATAGACCATGGACTCACTAATCTGTATTGAGAGACTCCTCAGAAACCAGTCCTGCACATTTTGTGTCTCTTACCACAAATACATGTTTTGGTGAAAGTTTGAAGCAGAGTTGCTAAACTGAACCTAGATTTTGCCTAAAGGCCAAAGACTCTTCACTCTGCCTGTTTTGGTGATAGGACCAGTAAAATGTGAGCCAGCGGTGTCAGGTTTGAGAGGCATATCAATCACAAATACCTTGCAATTTACTTTGGATTTTACCACGCTAATGTGAATGTGAATTTAGTCAAAGAGGTTTCAGACTCAGGCTCTTAAAATTTGTGTTGCAAAAACTTGGTTGATGTATTCAGCTAATGTGTTTGTATTATAATAAATGTTCTGATTTTTTTTTTTTTTTAAAGATATAGCTGCAGAAGTGAAAGTGAGGAACCCTTTCATACTGTTACAGCAGAGTCCATCTCAGTTGCTCTCCCAGCTTGTGTTTGAGAAACAGGTTCATCCTGACAGGTTGGTGCTTTTCAGATTATACTTCTCTAGGTTATTTTGATGTTGGTGACTTTGGACCTCACCCAGGATTGAACTCTTCTCTGGCTACTTAGTACAGGTAGTAGTACAGCCTGCTGTGTCCCACTAGCTGATCACTTAATACTGCAAGGATTGGTGTGCAGGGAAGAACTTAGTCAGTGGCTTCTCTACCAACCTGAAGATTTTTGATAGGGAAAACTGCAGCTCCATATTGTTAACAATTACTGTCTGTTGTGAATCATAGAATCACAGTATTGTAGAATGATTTAGATTGGAAGGGACCTTAAAGATCACCTACTTCCAACCCTCTTACCATGGGCAAGGACACCTTATACTTACTCAAAGCCTCATCCAGCCTGGCCTTGAAGAAAATTTTTTCCATTTCAATGCTCCAGTCATAGGAGCCATCCCACCGTGTCTCTGTGATGCCAATTAGATCGTACTCTTGCAGGCATGCATACGTCTCTAACTCCTCTTGCTTGTTCCCCATGCTACGTGCATTCGCATACAGGCATTTAAGTTGGGCCCTCGATGAATCTAGCTCCCTGGCTGGAGTGGCTATCTTTCCTCTCAGCTGCACTCCAGATGCTCTCCTGCTGACCTGCAACCCATCTCCAACTTTTGGGCCTCTTCTACTGGTATCAGCATCGTATTGGTAGGAGTGGGATGGATTCCAGTTCCTCTCCCCCAGCAACTCTAGTTTAAAGCCCTTTTCGCAAGGTTGGCAAGCCTCTGACCAAAGGTGTTCTTCCCCTTTTCTGATAGGTGAATCCCATCCGGCCCCAGTAGACCAGCTTTCTCAAAGTGAGTCCCATGATCTAAGAAGCCAAACCCCCGACTGTGGCACCAGTCCTGTAGCCAGTTATTGATTTGCCAGATTCACCTGGCCCTATCCAACCCCCTTCCATGTGACCGGGAGGATTGGTGAAAAAGCTACCGGTGCTCCAGAGTCCATGACCGCTGCTCCCAGGGCTTTATAATCTTTCTTGATAGTCTTCAGGCTGCTCCCAGCTGCATCAGTGGTGCCCACGTGGAACAGCAGCAGTGGATAATAGTCCGAGGACTGCATGAGGCTTGGCAGTCTCTCAGTTACATCCCTGATATGTGCCTCCAGCAAGCAGCACACCTCCCTAGAGAGTGCATCAGGCCGGCAAATGGGTGCCTCCGTACCTCTCAGGAGAGAGTCGCCTACAGCTATCACCTGTCGCTTTTTCTTTGTTGCACTGGTTGTTATACATGGAGCAGATCGGATAGTCTTATTCAGCTCCAGCACCTCTCCTGATACAGTAGGTTTTGCCTCTTCGCTCCGCAGAGCAGTGAAGTGGTTCTGCAAGGGCACCTCAATTTTTGGGGGAAGACTCTTCCTCCTGCGGGTCTTTGCAGTTACAAGCTTCCATCCTGTATTACTGGCCTCCCTTCCTTCTGCATGTGCCAGTGTGGGAGTTCTTGACTGGCTATGGGTGGTGGGTCCACCGGAGGCTATACTTGTAACCAGCTGTCTATCTCCATCTCCTGATGCTTCTCCTTCTCTTTCTCTCCCCTGATGCTTCACAGCAGTGAAAAGAGAGTGCATTTATGTGGATTTTTTCAATTGAACGCGTGACAGTTCAGAGCAGTGGACTTGCAGCTTAACAATGTAATAAAATAAAATAGACCAGTAGGGCTTCTTAAGAATACAGCTGGGCATGGCTCTTGCTTTGGTCAGCAGATAAACTGGATAATCTAAGGTTCTTCCATCACAGATTATGAAATTAGGCTGGAATGGCAAGTGTCTGATTTCACAAAGTAGCTCTTAAAAAGATGAGCAGTAATGGTGAACCATTTTAGTATATTGCATTTAGGTAAAAGTCAATGTTTGAGGAGTAAGTTCCTTTTCTTTAAAGAAACGGCAACATAAGCTCTGAGTTATTGGTGTCGTGCTGTGTATGGGTTTTTTTTTTTTTGTCGTACTGGCTAAACATAGGATATGTACTCTTCCCCTGTATGTACCTTTGCAGAATATTAGGGGACTTGTGTTCACAAAACATTTGGAAGATTATGAAAACATGTAATTGTAAAGTACCTTTTGTATGTGTTGGGTAAGCTGGTTCTGTTTTCAATCCTGCAGGCTTTCTTCTCTCTTGGCTAAAGAAAAGTTGAACTTGAATGTGCCGCAAGTTATTGTTAACTGTTGCTGTGAACCACTGTCCTTGTGCAGTGCAAGGCAAAACAGGCAGGCAAAGTCTCTTCTGACAAACATCAGCAACTTAGCACACCAGTGTGCCTACCACTGCCTGCCAGATGTTGAAATACCTATTCACAATTCTGCACTGACCTCTGAGGACATCTCCACTCAGACCCCAACCTCTGTGAATGACTTAAGCCAGCACACGCTCACTGCCTCCTCCCTGGACTTCCTAAAGTCGCAGTCAAAGCTAATGGCCACAGTGGCATGTCTAAGTGCATCTAATATACAGAAAATTACCAAATCAAGTTTATCTTGGATGGAATTTCGGGGCAAACGGGAGGTGCCCTTAGGTTTGGAACAGATTTCCAGGGAGTGTGAAGCATTGTTGAAGGAGTTCCCAATATTGGAACGATTTCTTCTTGCTATGTTTGAGCCACTTCAGCATCATCAAGAGGAAGGTAGCAGTTTGGCTACTGTCTTCTCTGGCAAGACATACATATCTCTGGTTCTCCTAGGACTGCATTCCACCACAGCTGTTAAGGTATTAACGTGTGTCTTTGAACAAGCTCTTGCTGCAAAGGATTGGGACAGAGCTCTGAAGGTCTTGGATCTGTACAGTCAGGATGTGGAGGAGCTGGTCAGTGTGAAGGACGCTGTGCTGAGCTGTGCAACTGCTGAAGGTAAGAAGGATTAAGTCAGGCTTTTTTCCCTGTGATCTTTTTCTTTTTTCTTTTTTTATAAAGAATACAGCCTGAATCAGGAGGTGGAAACTAAGGTAGTGGTCCTTGGGCAAATCCAAAGACAGAAGCAGATCCCTTCCCTTCCTTCATCCTAGATTTGCTTTCTCTGATAGTGTAGTTCCTGTTTTGCAAATGTACAAATCCTGACCAATTTCATACAAGAGAACTGGAATGCATCTGTGGTGTTATTTTTATGTGAAGAGCCAAGTACTCTTAATGGAACATCTCTTACAGCATTGTCATTGTCATACATGGATAATGTATCCTGTGAAAGGAGGTGCCTTTTGGAGTATAAAGATAGTAAGTGTCCTACGCTAACTTTGGTTACTTCCCAAGATACTTGGGATAAATCTAGTATAGATTTTTCAGCACTGTACTGTTTCTTTTGGTGATGTGATCCAGTGAGGAGGAGGATTTTTTTTATTTTCCAAATTATAGAAACTAAGTTTCAAACTAGTGGTTTGTTTCCTCCACAGATAAGGATGGTTGGCAATACTTGTTCCCAGTAAAAAATGCAACGTTGAGAAGTAGGCTGGCCCTGCGCTGTCTGGACAAATGGCCCCTCGATGCCTGTTTGGAAATCCTGGCTTATTGCATTTCTGATTTGGGCATAACTGATGAACTAAAAGCAAGTCTGCAGAGCAGGAAGAAAGAACTTCAGGTTTATCAAAAGGTACAAAGTAATTCTTTAAGTAACCAGTGAGATGAAATAGGCAGCAGGGAGCAAACAGCTTTAGTCCTTGTTTCTTTTTGGATCATAAAAGCTTTTCAAGTCTTTAATCCAAAACCATTCACGTATTTTCAGTGCTTTAGTATCCAATTAACACTCTGCTGCCATCCTTCATAACTTCCCACTCTCCTATTAGTATTCAGGTCTGCAGACACAATTAGACACAAACATTTGTGTGAGGCTGCTTTTTTGCAAAGTATGTTTTTTCCATTCTGTACAAACGCTAGAGCCTCTGGAAGCCTTCCATGGCAATCAATCATTTTATAAGATGGAGAGGTGCAGAGGTACCAGATAGGTATGGTGTACAAGACTAGTGGTCTAAGAAGCGTGTCTGTATTGCAGTCAGTTCTTCTAACTGCAGATACCCAAGTTAAGTCAGACTAGCTGGCGTGGAGTTCAGTACCAACTGAAAAGCCAAACAGAGGAAAAAAAGGAGTCATAAATCCCTGCTGAGCTCTGTCTGGTGATGGTTCTGCTAACTGACAGTTAGCTCAGTTGTCCCTCTGTTAGCGCCAGCAATGTCTGCAGTATACAGGTACTTTTTCATTCATAATTATTGCCATCTAGGCTTTGAAAAACCTTCCCTTATAAATGTGCTTTGTAGACTTATACCTCTGAGAAAATCGCGTGGGTTTTTTTGGAGTGCAAGTGCATTGCATCGTCCCAGAAAAGGGCTAGTGATAAACATGACTCTCCTTTTTGACTTGTTTCTTTGTATGAAGCAACTCTCAATGTTATCAGCTCAGCTGTTTTCTTAGACTTAATGATTGTTGTAGGTAAAGCTTTTAAAATTTGTGCTCCTCTAATATTAATTTTTTCAGGTTTTGAATGTGCAAAATGAACCATTGTGGAATGACTGGCAAGACCTCAAAAAAGCCTGCACTGATGACCCCCAGGCCATCATGAATATCATTCTAAAAGCAAAGGTTAGGCATCATTATGTGAATTTTGTTGAATTAGAATGCATTAAGCTTTGAATAGATAAATTTGTTGAAATAGCATCTTAAAACGCTGATCAATGGAGATTACCTTGGGAGGAAAGATTCCTTTACTCATTTCTGTGCTACAGAAACAAATATGGATCTGTGTTTAATGTCAAGATTTACATGTAGTTAATAGTCCTTAAATTTAAATTACAATTCTTACTCTGAGATACAACCTGTTCTTTTCTCTTAGAATTTTGAAGACTTTAATAGCACGGCTTTTGGCATAATATGAGCTTGATTATTATAGAAGTACTAATACTGTAGAGCTAGCTGGCTTTAGAAGTGTCTCTCTAAAAAGCCAACTTGCTTACTGTGAGATGAGAAGATATTCTCAATGCAGGCTGTGACTGACAAAATTGAGTATCATCTTCCCATTGTCAGTGTAATTATTTACTTTTTGCATGTGGGAGAGGAGTCTAAGCTTCAGGATTTCAGAAGAAGTTGATCAGAACTTTGGGAGAAACAGCTGTGTGAGAGAGTAGAATTTGTCCTTCTTTTTTTATTTTTACTCCTTTTTGTTTTGTTTTAAATTCTTTAGGATTATGAGTTGTGTGAGGAATGGGGGCACTTGTATCCTGTCCCAAGAGAAGACTTGATCAACCTTCACCGTCAGCATCTTCTCCACTTACTGGAGATGGGAGACATGGAAAAAGCATTACAGGTAATAGGAGGACTCTTTCAGCCTTACATCCATAGGTCAAATAAGTTGAGAACTGTTTTCTTTGCCTTCTTTGTGTGCATTTTCATGGCTTTTTTGGTTCCTTCCTTAAGAGATGCTCTTTGCTTAGATATGCTTTCAGGATCCTGGCTGTCCCATGTTCCGCTTAAGTGAAAATCCAGCTTGGCAATCTAGCTGTTGGACCTGCTAGCATAGATGTCAATTACATGGAAATATAAGGCCCCTTTTATTTGAAAAATCATAATGAAGCATTTCTGTTCTGCTTAAGCAGAAGAAACAGAAGTGAAACTATTAGTCAGTTGTGCTTCAGTGCCTAAATTAGTGAAGTGTGAATTCTTCTGGTTCTAATAATTATGGAGCTGTTCCCAGTAACAGAGAACATAAAATAAAGGGCAGGCTCTTTCAGACTATGTAGCTCTGAAAATATTCTAGAAGCAAAGTGTGAATTTCTAGAAGCAAAGTGGAACCTTCTCATTGCTATACCATTTGTCCCATTCCTTACTTAATTTTTTGCTTGCTTTAATTTTAAAAATACTTTGATGAATAAATGGAGCAGATAGGCAATGAGAAGTCTATAAATGGATTATTTAAATCATCCTTGTATATGTAAGACATGTGTGCAAGTTAATTTGCTTGCTGGACCGTTGTAGGGCAATAATCTGTTACGGACTGCCTGTTAGAAAGGCTACTTTCCAGGAATGTAGTAGGGATTCACAGTATTTTGTTTGCATTTGTAGCTTTTGCAAAGAATTGAAGACCCTGGTATTTGCCTTGCCATCAGTGAACAGTCCCTTGACCAGCATCCGAACTTGGCAGCCTCTCACTTCTTGGCTGATTACCTCACAGGTCACTTCTACGCGAATCTGACAACAGCACGCCGTAATGAAATCCAGGCACTGTATATGGGATCAAAGGTGAGTAAAACTCCTGCACTGTGGGATTAACAGCAATATAGATTTATATAAGTAATTTTATAATACGTAATATACACATAATGTATAAAGTCTGTAGATCTTACGAGAGCATTCTCACCATATCACATCTAAGATCCTGAGTCCCAGGATCCAAAGGAAGCTTAGAGATGACTTAAAACTTCTCTTATCCTTCTCCGTCTTTGCAGTTCCTGTATTATGAGGTCGTTGTAGCTCCCAGTAAGAACAGAGCAGTCTTGTGTTTGAGCTGTAGGAAGTGGAGGAATGCACAGACTAAAAGGAGGGGGTGGGGATAAAATAAAATGGTGGTGTTTGTCAGGACAGTTGCTGTCTTTGTCCCAGTGAAAAAGAAAGCATCCTCAGCATATTCACTGTGTCAGAAACACCTAGTGTCCTTCCTGTGTAGTAATATAAACAAACATATTCTCACCTGTATAGTGTCTTTGACACTTACATGGCATGTTTCTCCCAAGTGCCTTCCAAAGGTAGACAGCATCACTCCTCTTTCTGGATGGCCATTGCCTTTACAGAAATCATACAGGTTCTGTGCTCAGGCTGGGAATAGATACATTAACCAGCAGATTACCTTAGTCAAGTGCATTGTATGTGAGCAAAATACGGTGCTTTTCATAATGTATATTTTGTTGCAGGACTACAAATAGCAGCTTGCTCCAGTGTGTGCCACAACAGTATTTTGCTAGGCTTCCTGTTTTCTTACTTTTTCCTTTTGAAGACACGATTTAATTTGGAAAGTGTCCGTATTAACTGCCTGTCTTTAGGAGAATTGCTCTTATCTTCTCCTCTCAATGTTTCCTCAAATAATGAAAGGATAAGGATTGGGCTAATACTCTTTTTAAGCTTATTTTGATACGAGAATGTGCTCTACCCTGCTACAACATATTTTTTACAGGGTCACAAAATGCTTTCCACTCTTCAACTGCCTCTGAAGTGAGGCAGTGTTTTATAGAATGGGAAAGTGGAAGCTAAGTAATTTCTGTAAATCCACTCAGTAATTCTGTTACAGAAGTAGGAATAGGTCTGAGAATTCCCACCTCCATTTTTTGACCTCTATATGTTATTCCATTCTCTGCATAAGCTACTGTGCTAGTTTCTTGTCTTTAATCTTACTGAAACATAGATTTGAAGGTGTATAATTTCAACGTATGCTTTTTTTCCTTGTGTCTCAGGTGCTGCTGACTCTGCCTGAGCTCAGCCGTGTTAACTACTTCCACCTCTCCTCCAGGCCACTGCTTATGCTGGAACAGCTCCTCATGAATATGAAGGTGGACTGGGTAGCTGTCGCTGTGCAGACACTGCACCAGCTCTTAGCTGGACAGGAAGTTGGTTTTACTGTAGAAGACATTGACAGTTTGCTCTCCAAGTATGCAGAAAAAGCTCTCAACTTCCCTTTTGCATTAAAAGAAAAGAGATCAGGTGACTGTGAGAATGCTGTTTTTCACTTGGGAAAGAAGGGCCAATTTGCCGCCATAATCACTTCACCAATTGTGCCACGATGTTTTTAGATGTGTGCATCTGATCTCCCTCTAGCCCAGAACATGTTCTTAAAGTCTTTGCCTTTCTTGTAAATAGATGTTCTCAAGGACCAACAGCTTCCAAAGTTTCTCAGACTTTCCTCTGTTGCTCCTTTTTGGGGTCTCTTTTCTTATATGATACTGTTCAAATTTATTTCATTCCCGTTTAATGCAGTCACTGATGACTTAAGCAGTTGTAACACCTGCAGCCAGCTGCATCTTCTCCCAAATCAAATGGGGATTTAATCTTCCATAGTCTTTCCTCCTACCAGACTCCTATTGCTTTTTTCATATAAATGACTTTTAAACTTGTAGTTCTATTTAACATTCTCAGCATGGTCCTCCTTTCTGGTTTGCCAATCCCTTCTCATCCATGTTGTCTTTGATTCTTCTGCATTTGGCTCTCTCCTTTCAGGGTTTTAGAACTGGAACAGCAGAGGGTGCTGCAGATCAAGTCCAATGCTTTTGTTTTGCTGTATTAAAAGCACATGGTGTGGGTACCGACCTGTATCTATTTATACGTACATATATGGTACGAACTTGCTTTATGCAAGTTTCCAAATGTTAACTTCATTTTATGATTTAAAGATGCAGCTCTTGCTAACATAAAGGCATCAGACTTATCTACCTTTTCCTGCCAAATGACCTAGAACTTTGCCAGTGTGTTCCTTCCAGTGCAATGTGAAGCATTTAGTGTTTGCCATAAGCATCTTGTGTCAACTAATTGTTTTCACATTTGATACTTATTCTCTGCTGTATTACTCCTGTGCCTACTGGCAGTCCATTGCTTTAGTAAGAATCCCTTTCTCTGTGTTTTAGGTCACTGAATTTTATGTAGTTTTGCATGAATTGTTGTGAGCTAATTTTCATGAAAGCATAGCAATTTGTAGCTGCATAGCTAGTCCTGTTTTGTGCTGACATGCTTACGTATTCCTGTGATTGGATTCCTCTAGTCTTCATAAAAACAGGTAGATGTATGGCCAGTATTGTTCTCTGATATTTTTTTTTTTTCCCCCCCTCTTTTCTCTTCCCTTGGTCCTAGATTCTCTGGTACGTATCCAAGAAAGTCTCAATCAGATATTGGAGTGTGAAGCACTGTCTAAATCAGGATCATCAGAACTATCTCCTATGAGCTTTACTGGTAAGGTTAAGACCTTGGTGCCATTTTCTTTCAACCTCTTCTTGTTTGTTTTATCCCCTATGTATGTGTGTCCTACTGCTTAATAGTAACTTGGGTCACATTTAATGCAGGTTAGTATGTGTCTACCATTGCGTGCTTTGGGCCCAATTAAAACTTAATGGGGAACAAGAAGTGTATGGCTTTGTTTGATTTTTGGTAGGTATCTACAAAATGTCTGAAAAATCAGCCCAAAACCTTTCTGTTCCAAACCCTACAGAGAAAAACAAGCCTGAACAGACCATAGGAAACAGGACTACCTCTGCAGGAAAAGAAAAATTACCTCTTTGCCACAGCTAGGTTGCTAGTGGATTAATGGTGCTACAGTTTAATCTTTCTGTGCCTTGACTTCTGTACTCTCCCTCTGGGTACATAGGCAGAGCTTGTCTGGAAGCCCATCATTGCGGTCCTTCTCCCTGTCTTCCTATTCTTTACTTGGTCACTCTTTTTCTTCTGGATCTTAACTTTGGTTTTACAGCAGAAATCTCATCCATGTGGGGGTTTTTTTGTCATTCTTTTGGTCCTTGAATTTTTTTTTTTTTCCTAGGATCCCCCTTGTGAGCTGAGGGAAATAGCACGCCTTGTATTATCTGAGAGGCTCCAGTCATAGTCCTCAAACACAAATAAATAGAAACAAAATAATTTAAGCCAAAACAACTGAAGAATATTTGTGGCTTAAAACCAGCCACAAATCCTTCTATAGGTTCCATTCAGCATCTAATGCTCTTAGAGGATATATATTGTGAGAGATGCACAGTCTGTTCTCAGGGAATGACTAGCAAAGGATACCCTCAGACCTCCAAAGCTGGTGATTCTCAGCAAGTGATGGGCCTGAACTAGAGCTGCACAGTGATATCCTGATCTACAGTTTAGGGTGTCTGAACTGTTCTCTGGTTCTGTATCCTGAACTGAAGACTCTTCTTGCTCTGCCTACATGAAGTGACAGCAGCGTCTTGGACTGGGTTGTGTAGCTCTTCAGTTTCTCTTATGATGATCAGCTTAATAGCTGCATGTTACAAAACTTGAATGCGTTGTCCTCTAATGTGCCTTTGTAACCCAGTATCTACTTGGATGAGTGTGAATTAGCTGTATTGGAATGGAGATTTTTTTCTTTTTTTTTTTTTTTCTTTTAGTATTCATGTACACAGAAGGTGGCTTGCAGGACTGCAATGACATGAACTATTTAATTAGCCTGTAGTGTAACTGGCTCACATCATATAAACTAAAAGCCTGTCTAATGTTGTAAACTTGATTCAATAAGTATTTCATAGGCAAGGTCAAAGATCTCAAAGGCCAAAAACTTAAACTCCTGCCTCTTCGAACTGATTTCCCCACAGTAGATTGTAAAGGGGACCAGAAAAGGGAGAGTTACGCTGTTGCTAGCCATACCACACCTCTCCTGAGATAACAAAGAAAACCCTCAGTCTTCAGGAATGTCAACATTGGGTATCCTTAAGATTA
The DNA here is from genome assembly GCA_008921705.1 of Burhinus oedicnemus. Classification (NCBI taxonomy): domain Eukaryota; kingdom Metazoa; phylum Chordata; class Aves; order Charadriiformes; family Burhinidae; genus Burhinus; species Burhinus oedicnemus. Next base: position 2,328,397 of record VFFE01007687.1, on the reverse strand, counting down.
AATTTTATGCTATATCACTTTTTGGTATCCATATACTGGGGTATTCTTTTTCTTCCTCCTCTAAGTTTCTGCTTATGATACAACAGATGTTGACAAGTTGTCTTACACTTCTCTAATTGTTATGGTAAAGTTCTATTTATAAGTATGTATGCTTGCTTATCAGTATTGAATTACTGTAAGTTTACAATCTTAGAATTTTAGATTAAAGCATATATATTCCTTACACAATGTTATTCTGCAGTGCCTGGTTGAAAGATGATGGTAGTCACCTTGTGAGCCAGAAAGGTCTTACAGCCTCAGTAAGTCTGTACTGGTTTCTGATATTCAAGATCATTAGACAGCTTAAATCCTGTTCCGTTTTTCTTGGCCTGGCTGTTCTTAAGGTGGCACCATATCTGCAAGTCCCAGAGACAGAAGTCTGCAGCAGAATTTGTTTCCTCAAGAATTTGTGCCTCCTGAGAAGCCACCACCAAAGCAGCAATGGATACCTGATGACACTGAAACTATATGTATGGTTTGCAAAACTGAACGCTTTACTATGGTAAGGAGCTAAAATGAAGTACAGACATTCCTAGAGCTGTGACCTTAATATGAACACTTGCTCGTAGTCTGTTTCCTAGGAGGCACTAGCAAGTTTGCATCAGTGGAGTCCTGACAAGGTTGCCAGTCCTTTGATAGTTAACCATTAGTTTCTATTTAGTGTAGTTGAGGAGACTGGCAACAATTAGCTCCTTGCAGAGTCCTGTGAAGTGATAGAGCCTAAAGAGGAAATCTGGTCATCAGAGAGGAGACAACCATGAGATCACAAAAATGTGTAATAATAGCAGTAGTAATATTTCAAAAGGCTGTCTAGTTGACTGTGCTAGCAAGAAATAACATGAGCATCATATAATTCAGAGTGCCAATATAGAAAATACAATCTTTGCTGTTGGTTATGCTTTTCTAAAACCTGTTGTTTCATGGAGTACTCGAGCAACTGCATTGGTGCTGTAAGGCAAAAGATTAACTTTGAGTTTGGCAGGCGTGCTGGCAGTCTGTTATCTTCAATTGCTTAGAAACAGTACTGTTTTCTCAAAGTATCTGTTGCTTTTGAATTTAGAAATTACTAAGAAGAACGTGTCAGAAATGCACTCTACAGCTTCTAACTTCCAAGAGATGATCTAAATAGCGCTGCGATCAAAACTGGGACAATTTAAATAGTGGAAAGTCCAAGACTGCAGCAAACGTTTTAAATACTTGTCTCTGGGGTTTGGGTTGGTTCATTTTTGTTTTTTTTCCTTTGCCATGGCCTCTCTAGAAAGGCATTGTAACAGTGAGAATCAATCACTGTGTAGTTCTGAAAAGTGCATGCTGTTTCCTCTCTTCAAATGGAGTAAGTTTACTCATGAGTGGAGGCTGATACAGGAGGGGACTTAATTCTTTCTGTTGCTGATCCATGACCTCTTTTGCCTAGTTTAACAGGCGCCATCACTGCAGGCGCTGTGGCAGGCTAGTGTGCAGCTCTTGTTCCACCAAGAAAATGGCAGTAGAAGCTTGCAGAGAAAATCTGTCTCGTGTATGCGATCAATGCTATAGCTACTACAACAGAGAACATCTGCCTGGCTTGGTACAAGACACAAACATGTAAGTCCTTCCATTCTAGTTCTCCTCAATTTCATGTACACAGCAGAGTACATGAACGGAATGAGAGAGAAATAATCATTTGGGTTTGTTTGGATAATTTAATAATATCAGCTTTTTGGCCTCCAGCTGTTGGGATTTTCAAGTTTCATAGCTGTTGGGATGTTCCTTATGCTTCAGTTTAGTTTTCATATTAGAGCAAACGCTGGAGAGCCAGGCAACAGTCTTTAAATTCATTAAACATCAATTGATCATTAGACCTAAGAATTGAATGCTTGGATGCAAAACATTCAGCACAAACTACCACAGTGTGACAAAGTTTCTTGCAGTTTACTCGGCTCCTGGATTAGCATCACATGTTGACTATCTCTGCTGAACATATCAGTGTTTTAGTGTTACTCCATAACCCCTTGATTACGATTCCTTGAACCCTTGCAGATTCAAAAGCAAGTTCATGATTAGATAGGCTTTGAAACTGCCCTTAATAAAAGGGACAGCTGTGATGACAGATTTTCATGATGTGGTTTCTTTAAGCTGAGAATTGGACTGAAATTTGTTGTGTGTATGTTAGGCGGACTGGTGAAAAGTGCAGCTGAAAAGGGTGAGTTTTACTCTCTGTGACCCTGTCAAGCCTGCTGATACTGCCATAGCTGATACTGCTGTCAGCAGGCTTGACAGGGTCATAGAAAGTAAAACTTACTCTTTTCAGCTGCATTTCCTCTTTTCTAAGCAAGCCTGCAGATAGCTGTATCTGCTATGGCAGTATCAGCAGGCTTGCTAGAAAAAGGGGAATACTGTGCAGGTCTGAAAAGGAATCTTTGAAAAAATCAGCAGTCACCTCTAGTTAAACCAGGTTGCGTCAGAGTGGTTGCTTACACTGCCAGATTAGGTCAGCAGAGCCTAGCAGTGAGCTTGAATGCCACCTGTTGTGTTTTAATTGCTTAAGTGTCTGGGGTTTTATATACTTGCCCTATTTGTATATAAAAACCAACTAAATCTTAAGGACAGAGACCTGGGTGCCAAAAACTTCATTTTAGCTCTGACATATTCTGACTGGGCAGTTCTTCTTGTTCTCAGTGCCTGCATTTTTATGATGTGTGCAACAGTGCTATTCCTACAGGAGGTTATAAGAATTGATTACTAAGTGTAGTTGAAATACAACAATGCAGAGGCAGGATCTTAGATTTCCAGAGAGTAGGGGGTAGGGGCAGGGCAATGGGTTGGAGAGGGCAGGAAGGGAGAGATGTTAGATTTTTACAAGATAGTGTTCTGGAAAGGCTAGCCATGTTGATCTCTCTCTTAAACCTGTTTTCCCTAGTGTGCTGGAGTAGGCATTATGTTTCTTTCTGTCGTTTTCTTACAGCAGAAAAGAAGATCAGGACCAAGTGGAAGGTAAGGAATGGAGTAATGTTAAACTTCAAATTTTTTTTTTAAGTGCCTAATTAGCAGCAGAGTTAGGGATAGGGAGCTGATACATCTAGTTGCAGCTGAAGGTGATCAAAACTTCAGTTCAAAAATATCACTGATGACTTTTACATGTGCATGCTGGAATTGAGCATTCCAAACTTCTGTGAATGGAAACTGAGATTTAGGAGAGATGTCTGAGCCCATATTGAATGTGCTGGATGCGGATTAAAGGAAGGAAATGAAAAACAACAGTTGGAGAACGTACTAGAAACAGTCAGTGAGAGGCTGTGGTATGAGTAGGAATTAATTAGCCCACTACAAAGCTGTGCTGAGTGATCCTTTTTTTACACACCGTGACAGTACAACTCTGAATACCACTGCAGTGTGCTGTGGTGTTTCATACCCTGTGCTGGCTCGGGATAGCACAGGATGAGGCCCCTGTCATGGGTCTGGTTGTGTCCTGAGTTCCATCTCCTTTACTGATTGTGTGAATAACAACTAGTAATTTCTCTTCAGTGCCTCGATTTCCACATCTAATATCATAGCACTTCAGGAATAATAACAAAATTTAGTTGACTTTCTTTTACTCTGCCATTTTTTCTCAGAAGATATTTACTCTTTGTTGCTTAGTCTGGTGTTTGAGGTGATTCCGCAAAATTTTTCTACACTGACGTGAAATTCTGGCAGACCAAAACATAGTTATTTGAAGTGCTTATAGCAGTAATTAGTATTTTTCCTTACTTGTCCCTTTTTAAGTATGATGGACTATTTGAGGATTTATTTTTTTTGCTGTTGACAGAAGTTTGCTTTACTACTACCTTTGTTACAAGACTGAAACAGCTGAAATGCAGTTTCTGAGCTGCTGCTTCAGGTTAGATCTTTCTCATTGCCTGCAGCATTGCTACACATCACTGGGCTCATATGATTCATTCAGTAGGAGTGAATAAAAACAGTATGGAAATCCTCAGATATAAGAGGGAAAGTGTTTTATTCTGCTTTTCTAATTTATCTGATGAGACTGTGAAGAAGGCTTATCAAATGTTTTCAAGCCTGGTTTATTGTAATTGTTCCAGTTTCCAGTTCAGTTTAGAAATAGCGTTTTTCTTTTTTATTCACCCTACAGTTTTAGAGTTACTCAACACTTCTAACACCCTTCTGTGAAATCTAGAACAGTGAATTTTGAGCATGAGAGGGCTTGTGCATTCTCAGCTGCGCTCAGATGGCGGACGATATTTGATTTGTAGCTATTCTGGGTTACTAATTTCAAAACAGAAATTTCCTTAATCTGGAGGAAAGAAAAATACTTTTCAGAGAAATTAAATTTCTTGACTCATTTGATCAAAACTCCAATTTTCTGCAGTACTATTTTATCCGAACTTAACGTAAGGAGTTAGCCGATCTCACAATATTTTGTCTTAAAGCTGCTGGACTGTATGTTCAAATAACCTGAATTCTAAAAAGAAGATAAAGGCAGTTAAGTCAATTTACCCTTCCTTTTACAACTGGTTCTTCAGTTTCCCTTTTTAGGAAAAACAACTGGTTCTTCAGTTTCCCTTTTTTTTCCTACATCCCTCCTGCTCAGAAATATTTAATAACTTGGCCTAAGGGAAGGCTAAAGAGGGGAGGTTGCTATGCTTGGTGTCCAGTAGGATAAGAGTTGGATAATCATTTGAAGACATGTTACTGGAGCCAGTTTTTGATGACAAGGTGTTGGTAACAGTGAGAGTAAGTTTAGGTACAGTTTGGCAGCCTGCTGAGGAATGGAAATGTTTCTGTAATCTGTGTGCTGGACATGTGAACTGTCAGGAAGTGGCACAATGAGAGGATTACAGATCACTGTGTTACAAGAGTGTAGGAATACTCTGCATTATGTGTCCTTAGCCAGGTTTGTTGCTTCTTGTACAATGATTTTCTTTTTGGCTGCAGAAACTTCTAATAATGAATATTCCACAGTGGTGCGAATACCCAAGGCAACTGAGCTTGAATGGATTTTTTCGCTGAACGAAGAAGAGAATGAAATTGTACGCAGTGAATTTTATTATGAACAGGTGAGGTCTGGAGAAAGAGAGTCCAATATAAGCAGTTCCCTGGAGAACTACCTCAATACCCATGTTTGTCTGTCTTTCCTTGAATTGTCAGGCTCCCAGCTCTTCCTTGTGTATTGCCATCCTTAGCCTGCACAGTGACAGCATAGTGTGTGGCCACCAACTGATAGAGCACTGCTGCAAGTTGTCCCAAGGGCTTACTAATCCTGAGGTGGATGCTGGTCTCCTTATGGACATCATGAAACAATTGCTCTTCAGTGCCAAAATGATGTTTGTGAAAGCTGGAAGGAGCCAGGATCTAGCGCTCTGTGACAGGTGATTTATCAGATGTTCACTAGGATGTACTGCGGTATTGTCGAGACCACTATCCTTTTTTTACTGGGGAGTGGAAGGTGGGAGGTTATAGTGAGCACTTTAAACAAGAAGAGAAGTTCATAATGCAAGAATAATGTAAGAGTTCAAATAGTAGAAATTCAAGTAATAAGACTACATAATAATTAATGATAAAATTCTCAGAGTAGGGAGAAATAATTCAGGAAGACTGGGGTAAATATTTTATTCTGATATTGTATATCTGCTTGCAATCTATATTTCAATATAGGATTTTAAACCTTCACTTCTTAAGAATAAGCATGTTAGACTTTCCTCAGGTTTTGTCCCACAGAGCTTGAGGTGGCAGTTTCAATATATAAATTTTACATGTACTACTTTGATTTGGTAACATACAGCTGGTGTCTGCAATAAACGTCTGCCAGTGTTCCACTGGATGTGGCAAAAAGCCCAATTAAAAATAGTCTGAATAGGATAGTATGATGGATAGAGAAACCTGCTACACTGTTCTAAGAGTTGTCTTTGACATAAAGTTCTCTAAGTGTATGATAAAGTTCTAAAGTGTATGATAATAGTGGAAGCGTATGTATTTGTTTAACCTCTTTGTTTTCTCCTAGCTACATCAGCAAAGTGGATGTGTTGAATATTTTGGTTGCTGCTGCCTACCGTCCAATACCATCTTTGGATCAGATTCTTCTCCCCGCAGCAGTTACAAGATTGAGAAATCAGCTTCTGGAAGCAGAGTACTATCAACTAGCTATAGAGGTAATGACAATGGAGGGATGTCAGTGTTTGTAATGCTTCTGTAGTGGCTTTTGGTTTTTCTCCCTCCTGAGTTCAGATGGATGCAATGTGTGAAATGGACAATATTTAAACAGTTGCAAACTGGGATTAAGTTTTTAAACAAGGAAGAAATGATTTTTCTGAACACTGGAAAAAAAAAAAAATTCTGAGAAGGAAAAGTCCTTCTGCTGTGGAGCAGTGTGCTGAAGGGGAAGGGTAGGGGCCTTGTTTCCCAGTACCATTAAAATTGGAATGGACTAACTGCAAGAAAGTCATTAAATGGAGGAATCTTGCATCCAGTAGAAGGGCTGAGACATCCTTTGTGGCAGGACTTGAAATGAAACATACAAGATTCAGATAATTTGTCTGTAATCCCATAGCAGACATTAATAAGGCACCTTTCCCAAGCGTTTACTTGGAAATCAGCAATGGTGGCAAATCTACCTGTCAAAACTCATCTGGTGTGGTTTATCATATTCTGTCTTCCTCCTGCTCCCAGTATTTCATAAATCTCTGTTTTATTTCATTGCAGTTTGTTGAGAATAGGATTATAGTACAAACAGGATTAGGATTTTTAATGGGTAATAAATAGCCGGAATAGATGACCTATTTAAATAAAAATGGTTCATGTTTAAAGGCAGCTGGTCTACTAATGAAAATCAGGAACAATTTTGATCAGTAAAGTTATGCGAAATAAAACATTTTCCTGGCATCTTCTGTTGTTTGGGGTTTTTTTTGTTTTTTGTTTGTTTTTTTTGTTTTGTTTTTGTTTTTTTTTTTTTTTAAACCACAAACCTGATGAATTCTGCTTTGTAAAAACCATCTGCTTTAGAAAAGCAGATGTGAATGTCCTGAATTTTAAAACTGCTGAACTAAAATTTCCCAGATAAATAGTTACTTAAACTTGTACAATAAAAAATACTTCCACATTTGGAAATCATGGGTGTTTTGATAGTTGGCATTTTGTGCCAGTAATACGGAAATAATCAGCACGGGGATCTTTGTGTTTTGTTTTGTTTTTAATGGGAAACGTGCTCTAGGAAGTGAAAGGTCACAGTCACAGACTGTGTGATAAGCCAGTTTTCCTGTTTTCTGTACTAAGGCTGTGTTGCAATATTAACAAACAATTTTGAATTTAGGTTTCTACAAAATCTGGGTTGGATCCAGGTGGCGCATGGCATGCCTGGGGCATGGCTTGCCTTAAAGCTGGAAATTTAGGTTCAGCAAGAGAGAAGTTTAACCGATGTTTAAAGCCACCTATGGATCTAAACCAGCTGAACCATGGGTCAAGGCTGGTCCAGGATGTGATACAGTACCTGGAGTCCACAGTGAAGCCCATACTCATTGCGGTAAGAGTCTTCTGTTCTGTCTGCTCTGAAGGGCTGTAGCAAAGCCAAGTAATGATGTTTTAATACAGGTTAGGTTTTTTCCTTCTTTTGTCTTGATTGCATATTGCAAACTGAATATTGTTGAGAAACTTGTTAGCTGTTTCTTCACAGTGAATTCGTGGCTGAGAATCAGATCATAGGATTTTATAATAACTTGAGGCATATTTAGTGGAGGTGAAGGAAGCTGTACTGGTTAACATGTTTTTACTACAGTCTGAGGAAACTAAACTCAATCCCAACAATATGTTGTGATGCTGCGGTGATGCCATTTTTCTACTGAAACTGATAACTTTGCAGGAATTCAAAGAAGAATTTACAAATGCTGTCCCACTCTTCTTTCCTTGTGAAAAAGCACTATTACATGGTTTGGGATTAGCTCTGGAAGTTATGATTAGGTACCAAAAAATGACTTTCAGTACTAAGTAACTGCAGAATCATAATGATGAAAGACCTCATAGTAGTACATATTTTAGGAGAATAAAAAAGCCTGTTTGAACAAGGTTATTGAAGTAGCTGTTGACAGGGGAATTGTGTTTCAATAAATAAGCCTCCTGTCTGTCCCTAGAAACGGCCATGCTAGCTACAGCAACTTTCAGCACCTCTGTTGATAGCAGGGTTCCAATCTAGTGTTTATAAAAAGCATTACTGAATTACTCCTCTAAAGCAATATCTGTTTTAAAAACAGTAACAGAAATGCTTCCGGGCTGAGTGACAAGATCTAACTGAAAAGAAAGTTTCCTCTTACTCATCACCTATCATTAATTCTCTATTTCAACGGCAGGATGATGATTACTTCGCCACATTGAGGGAACTTGAAGCCACACTGAGAACGAGAAGTCTGTCTCTGGAGATGATGTGTGAGGGGAAAATTCAACACAACAGCTACTATCAAGAGTGCTTGTTCTATTTACATAGTTACGGCACTAATCTGGCGATAATAAGCTTTTACATGAGGCATGACTGTATGAGAGAAGCACTGCTTCACTTGTTAAATAAGGTGAGTAATCTAATTTCCCATCACCTAAATTGAAATTTGAAAAATAGCTAAAAGGACTTAAAGGTGGTAATGAGCATCATGCAGCATTCTGGGTGTTTTTCTGCATGGGAATTTTTTGAGGTGCTAAATGTCGTTATACGAACTATCCAGTGACCGACAAGAATTCAGCAACATGCAAAAATATGTTTGATCTTTACATGTCTTATTTAATCTTCTTCCCTACTGCATTGAAACAGTGGTTTCTAGAGAGGAGGAAGTGCTTTATCTTTTTTCAGTAGAGGTCCTGGATCAACAGCGCTTTGTCTCTTTTCTACAAAGCTGAAAACCTGGGACTATTGTCATACAGTTCAGAAGACAGAAGGGAAATTTTGAATTCCAGCATGCCGATAACACTAGACACTTTACTCTCTATCACAGTGGCTCTGTCTCTTGGTATTGTTTGTTGAATCAGACACCCACGTTTGCGCTGCTGTAACCGTTAGGAATATAAAGGAATACAGGATCATGTCCCAGAGGACAGAAATCTAGGGAAGCCGAAAAGTGGTTTCCAGTCCTTCCTTAGGAAAACTCCATAATATAGGAGGACTTAAGAATGTCTGGAGAAAACAGTTCTGTTGGTGCTAAATTACAATTAAACTGAGAAATTATTCCAACAAGGTTCTCACTAATTCATTAAGGGTGCTTCTTAGGAGATATGAATCCATTACATCTCACCAGCTTGAAAGCTGATAAGTGTGTGTGGTTTTGTTTGTTTTCTTTTTTTAAGTTTCTGTGCTTGTGTTTGATTTACTGATTTTTTTTTTATTATTATTTGAAATAATCCTTATTGAGAATGTACAGCTTGAAAGACCAAATTCCATTATCTTCAGTCTGCTTAATAGAAAATTGTCTTATCAGCTCTGCTTTCTCATTGTATCATCAGTCATTCTAAGCTGATCTACTCATCTTCATATCAAATTTGCTTTTCAAATGTGACCTTTGTATCAGTTTACATTTGCCTTTAAAGAAAAGTTGCATATTTTGCAATGTTGGTGAAATAATTTCTCTAGTTAAGTAGCAGACTTTAAAAATACTCTAGACATACAATTTGGTGTGGAAGTTTTGGACAAGACAACTGGTAGTGATAATGCAAACTGGAGAGGAAGGTTTGTTAGCTTAATGCTCTAAGGTACTAGGCTTCTGATGAAACATTTTGCAGTTGGTTGTTTGGAAACATTTTATGTATACAGGCTTTGTGTATCTTACTCTGAAATTAAAAAAAAAAAAAAATCCATATCATGTCTTTAAAACGTTTATGCAGGCCATGTTGTCACACGTGCTTCTTTTCATAGTAACATTAATATGTCAGGCTGCATTTGCAAGACCATAGTCAGGAGTTCAAGGGAAGTAAATATTCTCCTCAGCTCACTACTTGTGAGGTTTCATCTGAACTACTGTGCCCGGTTTTGGGTTCCCTAGTGTAAAACAGACATTGTCAAAGTGGAGCAAGTCTAATGGAAGACCACCAAAGTGGCTAGGGGCCTGAAGGACATGAGATATGAGGGGAGTGACAGAGCTAGGTTTTTCCAGCTTGAAGAAGAGAAGGCAAAAGGAGATGTATGTGCTGTTTTCAGTGGGTAATTACAGGGAAGATAGAGCCAGGCTTATCTCACATGTGCACAGTAAGAGGGTAAGAGACACAATTTGGAGGAAGGGAAATTCCAACTGGATATAAGGAAAAGTTTTGGGGTTTTTTTGCAGTGAGGATATTTAGACATGGGAACTGGGCCCCCGAGAGGTTGTTGAATTGCCCTACTTCGTCATGCTCAAAACTTGACTGGACAGGCCCAGAGCAGTGTGACTTAACTTGGAAGCCATTTTTTGAGCAGAGGTTTGAACCAAATGACCTCTGGAGATCCCTTCCAACCTAAATTATTTATTAATTCTATGATCTATGTCACTTAATACTCCTTTATGTTATGTAAGGAAAATCAACAAGCCACAGTGACTTTGCTTCAAGCTAACTTTTTGATGTTTGTGTAGGAATCCCCATCAGAACTGTTCATTGAAGGGATCTTCATTCCGAGTTATGAAAGTGGAAAACTGCATATGTTGGAGAACTTGCTGGAAACCATTGATCCAGGATTGGAGAGCTGGGGAGTCTACTTGATTGCAGCCTGCAAATACTTGCAGAGAAAGAACTACTACCATATTCTGTATGAGCTGCAACAGTTCATGAAGGTAAGATGAGGGTCAGTGCTATCTCTTTTAGTGAAGTGTTGAATACTGTCAGACTTTTGGTTATTTACTTTGGTGTAAATCTGCATGATGGACAAGTATAGTTTTGCTGCTTTCCAATCCTAAAAAATAGATAGGAAGGCCTGAGCCTGACTGAAGCTGACCTGCTATGCGTTTGTCACGGATCTGGCGCATTGCAGTAGCTTAACTACTGTTTTAAAGAAAACAGAGCATTGCCTGCTTTGTGTGAGCACTTTAGTACAGACGATTAGTGAAGGTAGTGTTCTGTGGTCCATCTTATTGTTCAGTATATTTCTTCTAGGATCATGTTCGTGCTGCCATGACCTGCATTAGATTTTTCACACATGGTGCAAAGTCTTACACTGAACTGGGAGGCAAACAGACATGGCTTCTAAAGATCAAGGATCATCTCAAAGTCTATCTGCAGGAGGTCTCAAGAAGTTCAGGAAGGAAAAAAATGGCATTCACTTTTCGGAAGAAAATGTCTGCTACAGATGTGTCGAGGTATCTATAAACATAAAATAAGTTACAGGAAAGGGGAAATTCCTAACAGAGTTAACTCACAACATTGAACTGTGTGCAAGTTATAGGTGCCAGACATAACTGAATCCCTGTATTCAAAAGTTGAAGTATAAGTTTCGCCAGATCTCTCTGGTACTTGGGCTTTTATATCTTGGTTTTCTTATGGGCCTTTTTCTTTCTTTATTTTTTTTTTTAGGCTAGACTCTAACTTAAAGGTGGGGGGGGAGTGTATGTGACGACATGGAAAAGAGGGAGCAGATATTTGGGATACAGATTCTCTGGCTTTCTTTGAAATAATGTGAACAAGTGTTCGCCTTCAGCTTGTGATGCTTGTTAAGTGCACAGATTGAAAAGTATCTCATTGCTACAGACTTGGCTACACAAAACACAAAGTCAAAAAGTAACTAAAATAATTATTGTTTGGAAATATGTCTTATTTTGAAATGTGTTCAAGAAATTAGTAAGTTCACACAAATAGCAATTAACATTTTCTCTATTTCAAATTAAAGCCAGAATTTTTCCTCTGTCTAGGCACATCAATACAGTTGATCTGCAGATGGAAGTAACAAAGTTCCTGCATCGATGTGAGAGCTCAGGAACTTCTCAAATGACAGGGTCCTCCTTGCCCACACTTTTTGGAAACAATAACATGAAAATGGATGTTGCTTGCAAGGTACTTACTGCTATTTCAAACACAGCTCTATTTTTAGTCAACAATACTAACTTGATACACAGATTGAAACATTTGATGGTTGGAGCAGCCTCTTCTATTTTTCATGGGCAGGTTACTTGTGCATGTATGCAACTTACCATTTATGGAAAATTTATGTCTTTCCTCAAAGTAGCAGAGAACACGTGAGAACTTGGAGCTCCTCTACTCCAAGTTCAAACTTTCAGAGTCAGAGGATCCCAAATACAGACAGTAATGTGCCTTTTGACTATACATCCTATCGTGTTTTGAAGCAAGGCAAATACTGCTATTATTCTAACCCTTCTTAACTTCAACTGAGCTCCATCTGTAATTTGTCCAATGTCCCACAGGGAATCAGTGTGTGACAATAAACCCTGCATTTGCTCTACTTGTTGGGGTGGTGCTGTTTTCTGTTGAAGTAATGTATTGTCTTTTGGCCTCTGGGCAAGATCTGGAAATGCATTATTATTTAACTGTATGTAATGAAAAAGGAATGTGCATCCTCAAATTTGTCTATGCCTCTCTCTTCAGGTCATGTTGGAAGGCAAAAACATTGAGGAGGGATTTGGGATTGCATTTAGAGTCCTTCAGGTATGGAAAAACTTGATATAATAAGCACTATTATTACAAAAGAAACTCCTGCAAGCAGCAATTGTTTAAGCAAAAGACTTTCTTGCAAAATGTCTTTTAATCCCCAAAAAGGAAAATCTCTTTTGAGAAAAGTTACTAGGTCAAGTCTTAAATTTCTGTGTATTTGGAGGAAGCTCGGTAAGGAAATGAAGATGCTGCTTCAATAGGGCACTTCCAAACTAATTCGGTCCTACAGAGGAATTAAGTACAGCTTTTCCTTTGTTGTGCGCCTTGTTCAGTGACTTAACTCTGGCAAACCACAATCACAGACGTGAGTAGAGAGCTCTGACTTAGTAGCTCTCTGCAGTTCATGACAGCCATGCAAAGACACAGTGAATAAATAAGGTGGGGGCTATCTCTGTACTATTCTTCTGGCTGCTAATTAACTGGAAACTCTTTCTGGAGACCTGTCCTTCCTCATGACTGGGTAGAAGTTGAGGTGCTTATCAATCAGCATAGCTCATAAGCCTCCAAACTTTTCTGTGTGTTTCTCATCCATATAGTAGGAGCTGCTAAAAGGTACTGCTTCGAGCAGTGCAGTTTGCAGTTGCCTCCTGTCTGGGACAGAGGGAATAGCAGGGCCACTTCTGGACAGAGGTAGCACACTGGAAGAGTATCTGTGGATATGGCAGGCCCTGCTCCTTCTTTCAGGTCAGGATGTACAAAGCAGAAAAGCCTGTTTGTATTGAGATGGAGAGCCTTAGAAAAATAGTACTTCTTAGCAGCAACAGCATTTACTACCCCCCAGTAAAAATGGAGGAGCAAACCCAGATGCCTAGCATCACTTCTGTTTCCTTCCTGTTTTTAATTTTCTTGCCTTACTCATGGCAGGATCAGTCCGCAGCTGTTATTATCTCTTCCTTCATATGGGAGGTGTGCAATGGTCAGTTGCCTACTGTTTCTCGGGGTACAACAAAGGGTGGCTGCTGGAGGAATACAGTGGGAGCTTGCTAAGTGAGGGAGAGGTAGGTAGAGACCTAGGAAAGATCTTTTACCAGAAGAAATAAAACTGATTTTTGCCACTCCTGAAAAAGAGGCGGTAACAGTGCTCTTGTTCTTGAGCAAAACTGAGTTTTACCAGTCTGATTATAGAAAAACTTAGAGCCAGCCCTGAGTAGTGATGACTGGAAAATCAGAGGCCCCCAAAACAGCTTTGACTTTTTGGAGCATGGTGTGATATTTTATTCTTAGGAGAGATTGTCTCAGTTGTATGAACTCTTCATGAGAAAACCTGCTGAGAACATTTAACATGTTGCTCTGATGTTCCAACCACCTCTAGGACTTCCAGCTGGAGGCTACAGAAGTGTACAGCAAAGTGGCCAAGCAGCTGGTGAAGCAGCAGAAGTACAGTGAGATCCGACAGCTCCTCAAGTGTGTCAATGAGTCTGGAGTTGCAGCCAAAAATGATGGGGATAACATTATCCTAAACTGTTTAAATGAGTTCAATAACATTCCTGCTGAGGTAATTCCATCCTGCATTGAAGTAAAATCATAGAATGGTTAGAGTTGGAAGGGATCTTAAAGATCATCTAGGTCCAACCCCCCTGCCATCGCCATGGACACCTTCCACTAGACCAGGTTGCTCAAAGCTCCATCCAACCTGGCTTTGAACACTTCCAGGGATGGGGCATCCACAACTTCTCTGGGCAGCCTATTCCAGTGTCTCACCACCCTCAGAGTGAAGAATTTCTTCCTAATATCTAATCTAAATCTACCTTCTTCCAGTTTAAAGACATTACCCCTTGCCCTATCACTACACTCCCTGATAAAGTGTCGCTCCCCATCTTTCCTGAAGGCCCCCTTTAGGTACTGGAAGGCTGCTATAAGGTCCCCCCAGAGCCTTCTCTTCTGCAGGCTGAACAACCCCAACTCTCTCAGCCTGTCCTCATAGCAGAGGTGCTCCAGCCCTCTGATTATCTTTGTGGCCCTCCTCTGGAGTTGCTCTAACAGGTCCATGTCCTTCTTATGTTGGGGGACCCAGAGCTGGATGCAGTACTCCAGATGGGGTCTCACGAGAGTGGAGTAGAGGGGCAGAATCACCTCCCTCAACCTGCTGGCCACGATTCTTTTGATGCAGCCCAGGATGCGGTTGGCCTTCTGGCTGCAAGCGCACATTGTCGGCTCATGTTGAGTTTCTCACCTACGGACACCCCCAAGTCCTCCTCCTCAGGGCTGCTCTCCATCCGTTCTCTGCCCAGCCTGTATTTGTGCTTGGGATTGCCCTGACCCATGTGCAGGAGGTAGATAAGATACAGGCTACAGGGAAACCATCCTGTTGGGCCTATGCTGCTCTTTTAGTGAGTCCTTCATACCTTCTGGCTCTGTTCTACATGCATTGTTTAAAGGTGGGAGTGTGTGGTTTGCCTTACACTAGTTACTCTGAGAGGAAACAATAGGTAGCTGTAGCATACTCCTACCCTGCACTTCCCGGATGATTACCCATGATGGGGAGAGAACCTTTGGTTCACAGAATCCTGCCAAATGCTCCTGATTGCAATGGGAGATTTTCCCTTCAATGAGGATTCCCTGGCCAACACAGAAGATGTGTGGAGGCAGAAACCTCCTGCCTCCATAGGAAACAATTTTAAGATTCCGTTTGCCTACTACAGTGTCTTTTCCATCCCAGTGAAGGAAGGAGATGCCCTCTATGATCAGTCTAGGGGATGAGAGATTGACCTCGTAGTATTCTCTACAGACATGGCAGGCAGGAGAAGCTGTGGTAAAGGGAAGAATTGGACTTAGTATTTTCTATGTGTGCAGCACTGGTAGTTGGGACGATGTAACCATCTAGCTATGATCTTAGCAGCCCTTCCTCTACACAGGGGGGTTGGTCCCTGATGGGGTAAACCTTTGTGAACTATAGTCACTAAATGTGAACACCTTTTTCCTTTCTTTGGATACAGGATCTGGATAATCTCATTCAGGATATGGACAGTGATGAAAACAAGGTAAGTAAAAGTACAGTAGAGGAACTCCTTTAGCAAGAGTTAGAGAGTCTTGTCTTGGTCTGCAGGCTACATGCTGTCTTTCACCATCTTTTCTCTCATCCTCACTCAGGCCAAAGTTTGGAAGGCCACTTCCTAGATTGTAGAAATCACAGGGAATTCCTCAAGGCTGTGGTGTTTGACTGTAGAACTGTGAGATGAAGGTAGTGATTGATGTTATCCCTATTGGTTCCTTGAAAGTCTTCAGAGCGAGGGCCAGGCATTTGTTACAGTGGGAGGAAGAGTATTTCAGAGAGGCTCATTGGTGGCTTTGTTGGTTTTGTTATCCAGTTTTTCACATAGGTGCATGTAAGTTTCCAGTAATGGCAGACAGCTGATGAGGATCAACATACCTCCAAGATGATCGTTTCAGTGTACTGTTTCAGGATTAGCCTATTTCCATTGAGAGTTAAATGATAAAACTTCTCCAATTCTGATATACTTTTTTCTTAGAGAAAGTGCGGCGTAAACTACTTGGTTTCTTTGTTAGCTTTCATACCAGCCTGCCAAGCCACTGGAGAGTCACAGATAAATACGTGAAGTCTAGCTGCATGTTTATAGATGAAGAGGCTGTGGCTTGGAGTTCGTGGATTGTCATAGATCCTGCATGGCATAGCTGGGAATAAAATCTTAAGATTTGTGACTCTCCTCTGTCCTGCTCCAACTGACAAACTCAGTGTTTTATACAGATTGAAAAATGGGCTTTTCACTCTGCCTTTATATAAGATTTATCACTGAAAGATATGAGCTGTTCTAGAAGCAGCAATGAAAGAAAATTACTTTGCTATGAGGATATGGTAACAACACACAAGATAGGATTCCTGAGGTTGATTTCATGGTGATACTCTAAAGGAGTTTCCACAAGAGACAAACTTAATAAAATACAGCTGTCTCTTCATCTTTTACATTGCTATTTGTTCCATGCTATGCTCTGCTTCATAATATGCTGCTACTGCCTTGTACAACAGGCTTCTGAACTAGCTATTTCAAATGACTCCTTGCTTAAGCTTGTCCTGTTAGTTTACTACAGCTTTCTAACCAAATTCTGACTGCCTTTTCTGCTTCAGATCCAGGCCTATGTGATGTGCAACAAGTTGCGTTCTGCCTATCTAGTCTCGGTGAGACAGGAGAAGACCAGAGCAGTGCAGCTAGTCCAGCATGTGCAACAGCTGGCTGAGAACAGTGGAGATGACGTTGTGAAGGCCATCTGTGCCCAATGGCTCTCAGTGCACCAGCCCAAAATGAGAAATCGGCTTCCCCAGGGCACTAGGAAGTAATAAGTAATTGACATTCACCATCATACAGAAGGAGAAGGCTTCAAGACAGCTTAAAGACATGTGATTCAGCAATCTCTTGGTAAAATGGAAGTCTCTTGACTGATGTTGGTGGCAAATGGATGCTGCTAATGTGCCTCTGGTGAAAGGAAGGGAACTAAATTACAAGTGCCAGTCCTGTATTTTGACAAACAGTCACTACCTCAGGGTGTTTTTTGGCTATGTTTTTGATGGGGGGGAGGGGGGCATTTTCAAACTGAACAAGCAAGAATTTAGGTGTATGGAAGAGAGCACTTTCTGTTTTGGGATTCTTGTTTTTGTTTTTTGGGGTTTTTTTTGGTTGATTGTTTTTGGAAGGCACTGAACTTTATGGGTTTTTTATTTTTAATCCAGAAAACCTATATAGAGAGGACAGAAAAATCTCATCAACTTGATGTAGCCTAGAGTATAAAACTTTTTGTGATTATGAGTTTCCTGTAAACTTTAGGATTGGAGAGATCTTCTTTTACAAAGACTGAAATTCAGAGGGTTTTTTTAAGCCTCTATACAAGCCATTGCCACTCTTTTTTTTTTTTTTTTTTTTTTCTCCCCCAAGTACAATGTTCCCAATTTTTTTAGGTCACTTGAAAAGGTACGAACTGATTCTTCATGGCAGGTTTCTGCTTACCAGTCACACTGTATGATGTGTGCCATACATATGGCACTTGAGCCCTTACTAGACCGATGAAGTTACAAAGGGCATATCCTGTAAGGGGAGTACAAAGGGAAAATAATCCTTTAAAATAGTTGAAAAATCACGTACCTCTTTCTTTGCCACGATAATACCCAATAAATTGTTGCGATGCAGGTTTATCACTGAACAGTTGCCAGTAAACTTCCACGGGTTTTCATCAGGTATAGCAGAAAATATGGATAGAACAAGCTGTGGCAAAATTCATCAGGCAGTCTGTATCCCTGTCAGACAGGGATTATTTATTTGTTTCTTACCAGAATAATCTGTCCCTGTTAGGAACAATAGACCACCAGACTAAATTTTTATTGACCAGACATACTATATAGACTATACTGACAGGCTTTGCTCTGGAAGTGTTAGGTTTAATTCAGTTTTATGAAAAAGCAGGAACATTTGTGTAATGGCTGCATTCATGGATGCTGAAAAAAGCAGCTGCTTCTCTGCAACTGTGACTGGGATATGAGAAATGGGCGGAAGAAAGGTAGACAATAGTGGGACCTTCAAAAAAGAAACAGAACAAAAACATGGCACTCTGCCAGTTTGTGTTTGCTGTTTACATGTATTTCAGCACAAGAGGTAGGAAAACTAGTTCACTTTTTTGTTAAAAAGTTTAGTTGTTTACTTCAAAAGAAACAACAGGTTTTCTGAAGTGTAATGTAACTGTAAATAGTTTTAGTACATAAAATAATTGAGACTGTCAAATAAGAGTTTTGCACTATCCCCAAGCTCACTGTAGTGACAGAATAGACTTCCATGGTATTGGAAAGGACTTGGTACATCTCCTTTAGTGTTTCATGAGCAGCGCTCCACTGACACAAACACCTCTCCTGGAGGTGCTGTGCTCACTAGAGCAGGGCTAGAAATGTCTCGGAGCTAAGCAGTCAAACGACCACGTTTAGCTTTCAGAATCTCCTGACCACAGATTTGCATTATCTCATATTAGTGAACAGTACTAATGAAAGCTGCTTTTGTTTTCTTTGCCAGACTGACCTAGCTTTCCATCAGATTACAGCCGTTAGGCTAATCCTAAAACGTGACACTATCCACATCTTCGATTATTTCCAAATCTCTAATTATGGGGAGGAGGTTTTACTGTTTCTGGGTATTGAGATCTGCATTGCCGTAATACCTGCATTTCTGCTCAAGTTCTTTCAGCTGTATAGAGCACAGAGTGGAGTTTGCTCTGCAGACCAGTCAGTTCTGTACCTGCCTTTTTTCCTGACCTCTTTGCACTGTACCTGATGCACTTTATATAGCATTTGTTGTAATTTGATGTTCTTAACCTGGAATCATAGGGATCTTTCTCTTACCAGCAGAACTGGAATTTTGATCCTGACTAACTGCCTTGTGTCACAAATAGTGCAATTATCAAGAGGCTTTGAATTTTTCAGCATCAAAAAGGGATTGAGTACTGCCAGTTAAAAAAGAATTTCTCCATTAATGACCGAGGTTTGTTTACAGTGAAAAAGAGAATAAAGTATTATGACTGGTAACGTACCTTCTGTTTGCTTTTTATCTCGGCATAGCTGGTGATCTCTTTCTGGATCTGTATTTTGCTTTTGGCTACGCTTAGCAGAGTAATTAGAACGGGGAGAATTGTTCTGTCATGCAAAAATCTTTCTCTGCTACAGTGTCCTCAATATTTAGACCAATTGGAATATCACATCTTTTAGAAGTCCTCCCAGTAGCTATGTAGCTAGCTCCGCCTCATACATGTACTCTCACAGACCAGTAATCCTCTTCAGAGAGCTTTGCAAGTTAATCTAACTCTCCCTTACAAGCCTCCCTTTGAGACAGCTAAATGAGCTTTAGTTCCGTCATCTTACAGATCAACCTAGAAGAAGGTGTAAGTGACTTGCGCAAGGTCAAAAAGAGTGGGTGTGTGTCTACAGAAATGTGTCTTGCGTTAAATCTACAATCAGACTTCTTTGAGAAGAGCATTACCTACAAGGGCAAAATATTTCAGCCTAGAGATACTTTCTGCTTTTTAAAAATGGTTTCTATTGTTTCTCAAAGCCATTTTCAAGCGGAGAGTCACACACAGAGAGAGCAGGCCAAGCCTGCAATGCTAGGTACCATTCTACTGCTACATTCTAGTGGTGGATTTAGCTTCGTGCTCAAGATGAAGTATAAAGAGGGAGGAAAAAAGGTAGAGTGACAGGGAGAAACACAAAGGGACTTTAAAATATTACCCAAACTGAGTTCTCTACATATGTAAGGCAGGTGCAGATAACAGCAACACCAAATAAACTGATCCAGCATTTCTGAAGGAAGATACCGTCTCCTGTTGTAAAAAGAAAATGGCTTTATTTAGTATTGCTCAGAGGTAGCACAGGACTGATCTGCATAGATAGCATCCAGACAGAAAGAATTTGTCATAAAATTAGCAGTTGTTTCCCAAAACTGGCAGTTGGTCACAATGGCATGTTCATATGCAGGTCCAAAAACTTCTGGACTTTTATTCAGAAGCAGAAGATAATCCTATGTGCTGTGGTACCTGTTTTCTAACTGCTTAACTCTCAGAAATAGTCTCTGATTATGGACCGCATTCTAGCACTTTGCACCAAGTAGCACTAGAGTTCCAAGGGAGCAGTGCCATCACTACGTGGATTGACCCAGCTGCCTTTTGGAAGTGCAGGCTGTACAGTACTGCAAGGCCAGGCCGGCAGCCTTGGCCAGCCAAGGCCAGTAACTGCTGGGCAGACAAACGTAAGGATTGCTGTGCAAGTCTTACTTTCTTGCCCTGTAGCTAACTTGACCATAGTATCAAGAGAGTCCCGACCTCTGCTTCAGCTATTTAGCTCTAGGTAGTTTCCTGCCATTAAAAAGCTAAAGTCTCAGCTGAAGTTGTTTACTGTTTTTTTAACATAGTTGAGATGTTCTGTACTCCTTCTGCTCTCTTTTCTAGGTTCTAAAGTCATTTAAAGTGCAGCTGTGGGGTTTATTGTGACAACTTTTACATCACCTTTGCTCAGTGCTTCACAGGAGAGATGTTAATTTTTTTTAAATAAGATAAGTTGCCTATGCACGATTGCAGCACTCCTGCAGCTTTTAACCTCCCAGTCACGTGCTCTGAGACCTGGGTTCTTAAAACATATGGCAACCCTCAGTTAACTTACTGTAATCAATGAGCATTTGGGGCCAAGATACTTCAGTGGCTAAGGTCCAGCTTCTTACAGAGAATATAGTGAAAAATAACTGATTCCACTTAAAAATGTTACCTAACGATACAAAAAGGCCAACACTTGTTTCTGTGTGCTTGAAAGCATTTGTATTGCATGTAGTTGCCAGAAAATCTAAATTCCTAAAGTACTTGCACTCTGCCAGGTCAAATAGTAGGAACTGAAAATAACCTCACAGTTTAGAGTCCTACCTTTTTACTATTAATGTCAGGGAAAAAAAAGATTAAATAAAAGTAATTGTTTGTTACTTCATAATCTAAACCTAAGACTGCATCCTCCATTTCTATTCTAAAGCCAGAGGAACAATAGCCTCTGGCTGTTGTTTGAGATACCAAGTAAAGGTTGCTCCCTGCGTTGGTGGTCTAATTCTAGAAAGGGGGACTGGTTGCTTACTAATCTCAATCCTTCAGTGTATTATTCTAGAAATTCACATTAGATTGTGTTCATAAAGCCATCATGAGGGCAGCTGAAGCATCCGTGTTCTCGTCTTGAGGTCTCTCAGCAGTCCTCTTGCCAGGAGAAGCATCGCTGGGCTCAGCCAGGAACACACTTGAGGTCTGTACCGCTCAGTCCCACTGGATGCCAAGGAGCTCACAGCTCACACTCCAGAGCTTCTTTGCTGTCTCATCATCCCGACCCCGTGGAGATACGTATGCTGGCTGGCAATCACTGTAAGGGGAACATTTTTTTTTTTTTTTTAAGTCAAAGATCTCCATGTGCATTAGCATGCTGAAATGTCTATGTTAAGTAAGGGAGTTGCTTTCTATTAGCTTAACTTCAAGACCAGTTGAAAAAGTGTGGGAATCTATCCAGCAAATGAGCAAGGGTTGGTGCTAAGCCACCTTGCGAAAGGTTTTTTCCCAACTGGCTAGGGAAGAGTCTTCCCCTATGGCACCAAGAACTGGCAAGCAAGTCTAGCACTATCTGTTGTCTCAACTCTTAAAGAAACCTATATATGCTCTGCTATATACTCTTCAGTGTACGTTCTCGTTAATACCATTAAAAAGGGCTCTGAGTGCTCACCAAGCTTCTTCAGGAGCACCTTTTCTAGCAAACGCCACAAAAAAGCCACTCTAACAGCCCCTCAGTCTAAACTATTTATCCCACTCTATTTGTCCCAGTATATTGCCATTGCATGAAAGGCAAAGCTGCCCCAGAATAGTAACACTAATAACCGTGTATGGTTATCCCCTCTTCAATTATCCTCTGAACTGTGGCTCCTTTCTTCTCAGCTCCCGCAATCAGACAGCACTCTCTCTGGACTAGGGATCACATGTCCTCAGCTGTAACGCAAGATGCTCAATAACATGGGAGTTTAAGAGAACAGAAGAAATTGCATCTCGTAAGATTTCTGTCCAGCCTAGTGTTTTTAGAGCGCCAAGTGCAGTCTCTGATGTTCCTGAGATGACTCTGGTGGACTCCACCTGTCTTGCTGTGGCACACAAATTTTGTTCTTAATATCTATATTTGTGCTTTATAGTCTATTGCCTGGAAAGTGCAAAAGGATTTTAGACTCGTCCAGTGTAAATTGTGAATGACTGTTGAAGCTATTCATTTCCCACCAAGTCTAAAACTCCTTTCTTTTATGAGTTTAAAATCCACCGAAGTTTTCTGCAGTGCAGCACATAAATCCTCCACTTACATCCTGGGACAGGGAAGATTAAGACATCTATTTATATATTCAAGTCTGATTAAGACGGTACAAACTCTCAAGTGAAGATCAGACAAAGTCATTACAGAGACTAATCCAGTCACTTATCTTGTGCTCCCTGGGAGCACAGGCCCCTTCTGCTCCAGCGGGGTAAAACTACAAAGAGAACCAAAGTGGTCTTCCCAGGATTGACTCAAGTGACCTCATTAACTAAACAGCTCTACTGAAAAGTGACTTGCCCAAGTCTGAGGCAGATCAGGATTAGAGGTCTGAGCATGTGACAGTCATTCCTGCTCTTTGAGCACGGTGATATTCTTAGCACTAAAGAACCTGCTATTGTGTGAAATGTTGCATGGGTCAGGGATTTCTTCTAACGCAAGATCTACTGCAACAGACCTGGAAGGGGTAACGCTCTAGTATTTTTCTGCCTCAGTCTTATCAGCCAGCCTCTTATTCAGTCCCTTCTTAATGAAGAATGACAGTAAGTCTCATTTTGCCCAGCCGACAAGGCTGCCTTCCACAGTATATCACTCCATCAGCTTGCACCCACCTGAAATACTGTCCTGTCACAGAGTCTAGCTCTTCTGCTACTGCACAGTAGACACTGGTCTGAGCTCCTTCCTGAGGTGTCTTCAAGAAGAATGAGAATATCTTCCACAGCCACGTCATTACAAACGAGTGCCGGACCAGCTCAGAACGGACAGAACCGGGATGGAGAGCATTTGCTGTGACTTTAGTGCCTATGGCAAAAGAAAGTAGTCCAGGACAACTCTGCATGCATCAAACAGCCTTTCAAAAAAAGGGTAATATACTCCTCAATTCTACCTGCAGATATTCTACAACTTAAAGGAGGAGTCCAGGCATGGATACAGGGAGAGTAAGTGAAATTCTCAGTAGTTACCGCTTGCTGGAGCATCCCCCACTCCCTCCCAAACACTGCAGTCACTACATACCTTCTGCAAAACAATCTGCTAGAGGGCCCGGGTGCTAAAACAGCAGCAGTTTCCATCAGGCTTTTGAGAACACCAGCTTCTTTTGATTTACTGTAATACTAATTTCCTAGAGAAGACATGACTACTTAAGTTTATGAAAAGGACTGAATGACGTGGCTGTGACAAGTGTTATGACTTAAGAGGTACTGTCTAGGCCTATGCTTCTATTTTACAGGCCACTGACACTTAAGGCAGCTGAGTATCCCTCAGCTTTTCCATTTGCAATTGTAGTTCAGCTCCTTCTGTTTTTTCAGCTTCCAGCCACATACCACAATTGTCTGTGTAGATGCAGCTATTTTTTCCACAAGCACGAAAGAAAAATGAAAGCCATTCAACTGTGCCAGGCTACTAAACTCCTCTGCCCTGTTGCTGTAAAGACAATTAGTGCTTTAAGGCTCCTGGTTCCACAGACAGGAGATATTTTCTTCCTGCATCAAAGAGCTGTCAGTGCCTCAAACTATTTGATTTCTACATAGCCAATTTCCAGACTTTTCTTCAATCCACCCTCCTCATCCATGCTGCTCAACAGCCAAGCAGAAAAACACTCCGCTCTCCTCTGGGACTTGCCTTGCAGCCGCCTTGCCAGCTCCCGGGTGAAGAGCACGTTAGCCAATTTGCTGTGACAGTAGGCGAGGCCACGATTGTAGCTCTTCTCACCATGGAGGTCATGGAAGCGGATTCGGCCTCCGTGATGAGCCAGTGAGGACACGTTCACTATGCGGGCTGGCGCTGACTGCTTCAGACACTCCAGCAACAGGAACGTCAAGAGAAAATGACCTAGGGGTGAGAGGAAATGTCATCTTTCACAGCAGCGTTCCCCTGCTGGAATTTTAAAGTACTTTCAACATACTACTTAGATGTTACGTCTTACTGCTGCCTGCATTTCAAGTCCAGGGAAAAAAAGACCCCCTTGAATCAATAGCTAAACTTTTTTGGGACCATTAAGTTCTGCTCCTCAGCTTCAAAAAGCTGCAGCTGTCATATATTTCAAATGTCCCAGGTAACACATATGGATACTTGAACCGGGTCCATGACAAGCAAATACATTGCACTGCATCTCCACAACTCTAACTCTGGCCTTCCATCCTTCCCAAAGAAGGAAGGATGAGGAAGAGAAAAACTGAAAGCAGGATTTTGCTCTGGCATTTTGCCACAGATATTGAATGCAAACATGACTCCACTGGCCTTACCAAGATGATTGACTCCCAGGTGCATCTCAAAGCCATCAGCAGTCTTGGAGTAAGGGCATAACATTACCCCAGCATTATTAATGAGAATATGGAGTTCTTTCTCCTCTGCAAGAAACAACAGACGTCCTTAAACAGGGAAACAGAGACCGAAGACAGACAAGGAGGTGACACAAGTCAGCCAAAAAAACCCCATGCCTGTCTTGAGTTGCAGCCACATGGCCTCAGTCAAATAAGTCTCCTACCACAAACCAGCTCATGGCCTCTGACAAGCCCCTGCTTTGAAGCACAGTACCCAGCGTGGTACAGAGATAAGCAGGTCAGGGCTTTGGCATTTGCTAGAAGAGCAGACAGCAGTCCTTGGTAAAATATTCTCACTGAAAAGAAGGATCTAGAGTCTGTACCTGCCAGAAATTTCTCAGCAAACTCCCGGATGGACTTCGTATCAGCCAAGTCCAGTTTTTTCACAATGACTTGCTGGTTCCCTGTCTCAGCTCGGATTTCACTGGCTGCAGCTTCTGCCTTCGCTATGTCTCTGCAAGCGACAATCACCCTCGCACCTGCAAGGGGGGGAAAGAAGCAGGAACAGAAGCCGAGATCACTGGGAGCACACTGGATGATCAGGGCTATGACAAGCAGGCTGACTACACACAGTGCTTACAAACAACCTATTGTTTCTTTACGGAATTGGCATCAAGTCAGGGGAGCAGCTGGGAGGGACAAAGCCTTTCCTACTACATTGTTAGCTCTGATCCGGCCCAAAGCTGTTTTCAGACCAGGAAAATCTGAAGTGCCTCTGTCCAGGTTCTCCCAGGTCAGGAGTGTGTACCACAACGCTGGTATGATAGGGTTATATCTGCCCCTATAACGGGAATGTCAAGCCAGGAGCACATGAAGGTACTTGGATTCCAGCCAGAGTAATTTCTAAACGGATTGTGAACAGGTAGTTTAATCTCCTTACCAGTTACCCAAAAAGCATTTAAACCAAATTGAAACATGAATAACTAAAGCACACAGCAGTGGACCTGTGGCATTTCCCAGCTTTGTACAAGCAGAACCCAGCAATACCAGGAACTTCCCCAGTCCTCTCAAAACGGCTGCAGTGCAGAGGATTTTCATGTCAGAAGGCACGTTTTTGGAGTTCAAACAATAAAACAGCTGAGGAACTGGGGACTTGCACCTCAGCGGTTACAGCCTCTAGAGGAGCAACGCTTGGGCTCGTCTGAAATATCGTTGGGATCCAATTCACTCAAATGTAAGCATAAAATACTCCTCCACAGGGACTCCTGACGCACAGGCACACGCACGTCAGCCGCGCGGGGACGCCCCGCTGATGAAGGCCGGCGACTTGCCTCTTCGGGCGAGGTCCCTGGCCGTCTCCTTCCCGATGCCTGTGTTGGCTCCTGTGATTATGGCCACCTTCCCCTCCAGCTTAGCTGTTGACTTGCACCGTCCGCCAGCGACATACCTCCTGCAAGAGAGGGCGGCAGCGCTCAGGGGACGAGGACCCGGGGCAGCTTCCCTCCTTCGGGGACTCGGGTCAGGGCTGAGCACCCGGAGGTCCGGGTTTCGCCCCAACGGTCGGGCTGACCGGGCTCCGGGGAGTCACGGGCGGCGTGACCTGAAGCGGTTGATCGCGACCGTGTCGTGACCGGCCCACCGGGTCAGGTTCCTACTCGCCCTCCAACCCCTCCCCGCCTGAGAAACAGCGGCGGTCCCGGTCCCGCTCCCGCCGCTCCGCCCTTGCGTCAAGTGGGGCCACAGCTCCCATTGGCTGCCGCCGTCAACTCTGCAGACTCAGCCAATGGGCTCCGCCGCGGCGCCGTGAGGAGAAGGCGGGCCCCGCCCCCCGGGCACCCCGGCCGCCTCTCCCCGCGCCCCGCCGGCTCCCTGGCCCGGGACGGACCCCGACCCCAGCGTCGGAGACTGCGGGCGGCCACCGAGCCACGCGCCGGTGCCGGGGCTCAGCCGAGCCGAGCCGAGCCAGAGGAGCGCACCAGCTCCCGCCAGGGGCGCGTCAGTGTTACCGAGGCGCTGGAGCAGGGGAGGCGTGAACGGCGCCCTACCCCAGCGCCGGCGAGAGAAAAGGAATCCATTTTACTCGCGCTCCCGTCAAACACACGGGCAGACCTCACCACCGCGGGGCGAGGCACACGCCGGCTCCGCCCGCCGCCGCTGCTCGTACGCGCGCGAAGGGCCGGGGCCGCGCTCGGTAAGACGCACCTGACGTAGGGCGCTGCCACGAGAAGGAGGACGGGGATGGAGACGGCGGCCCCCAGCGCGGCTCCCCAGCAGCTGAGCATCGCCGCCGCCCGCTCCATGCACACTGCCGGCGCTCAGCGGCGGCGGCCCCGCCCCTAACTGCCTCGGCCCCGCCCCAACGGTCTCGGCCCCGCCCCAACGGTCTCGGCCCCGCCCCTCCTCGCCTCGGTCCCGCCCCCACTGCGCGCCATGAGGACCCCCCACGTTCCCGCGGCTGCCCGGGCTAGCGCCTGACGCGTCTTGGCGCTGGCGACCGGCGAGTGGCGTCGCCGCTAGCCCCTGTCGCAACGCGGGTGTCGGCCCGCTCCAGCAGGGAGCCGGCCGCGGCGGGTTTGCTCGCGTGGTCGCCGCCGCGGGGCGGTTTTGCGGTCGGGCGGTGTTGCGGGCGCCCGGCCGCGCGGGCGAAGGTCCCCGCCGCCGCCGATAGCGGAAGTGCCTGGCGAGGGAGGCGGCAGCGGTAGCCGTCGCCGGGCGTGGCGGAAGGCGGCCGTCTGCTATGGCGGGCCGCGGCTCCGGCTCCTCGGAGCACCTGGAGCGGCTGCACGAGATCTTCCGGGCATTGCACGGAGACCTACGGGGCGTCCCCGAGCGGCTGCGGGGCAGCGCGGCCGGTGAGGCGAGGGCGGGTGGCGGCTGCACCTTGTTGCTTGGGGGGGTGGGGTTGGCGTAGCGATGGCGGGACGGTGCGTGGGCAGCGGGCTGTGCCGTGCCGGGAGCGGGGCCTCGGGGTCTGGCGGTGCTTTTCCTTCTCCCTGCCCGCGGGCAGCCGGGCCTCCGGGTGGGCCCCTCCGCGGGCGGCCGCTCGGGGCCTGCTGCGGGGCTGGGGCAGGGAGCTGGGGATGTTTCTCCTTGGATAAATCTGGTTTTAACAGCCGAGAGAGCAAAGTGCCTTTAAGAAAGTCGCGGGGGAGGAGTTCGCCAAGGCAGTTGCGGGAGTTCCGTGCCTCGCTTGGGGGCGGCGGGGGGCTTGGCTAGGTCTGGCTTCGCTGTGTCTTGTTTTTCAGTTGCTGCTGCGTTGTGGTAGCTTTGCTCTTGAGCACTAGGCCTGGTGCCGCACAGCCCCGCATACGTGAGTAGTGGGGCAGGTGCGTGGCTTTGCTCGTCTGGAGCAGCTCCTCTCGCCTGGCAGCTTCAGCTCCCGTGCTGGGCTTTCAGCTTCCGTCTCCTCTCCGAGGGGAGTTGTTATGTGGATGTTACTTCATGCCGTTTCTAGGTGAACTGCCTAAACTGCAGCGCTTTGGGGTTTTTTTTCCTTTTTTTTTTTGATAATTTTTGAATTCTTGTTTAAAATCTCATCAGGAGAATTAAAAGCAGTTTTTTATTACCATAACTGTCCACAACCATTTGTAGGGTCATTGAAGAAGATTTGCATTTTAGATGACTGTTTTTAAAGTCTGGTTTGTGTAATACCTACCTACAGACTAGAAAAAAGTATCTATCGAGCTACACAAAGTTAAGCTAGAATCAAAATCTAATTTTTACAGGAATTCTTTATTAGCTAATGGTGTTCGTACCACTGGGTAAAACACTGATAGAACACTTCTCTATACGGACTTGGCATTGTGCTTCTAATTCAGTTCTTAATACTTGGCAGTATTCTGAGAACCAGAAAAGGAAGTGATCTGACAAGGAGAATTTTAGCAATGTCACCAAACCTCTTTGATTAAATACTTCCTTCGTATGAGAAACATAATACACAGTTACCATTGACTGCTGAAGCTCAGCTTGGGTTTTGTACCACAAGAATGAGTAAGGGCTGTAAGCCGTGTTCTGCGATAGTCCAGTCTTGCCATTCTCCCAGAATTGACTGATTTTATGTCTTTAGGTATCAAATCACAAACCCTAGTAGAAATGGTTTGTTCAGAATACAGCAGGCTGTGCTAGGTAACACAGGCTACGGAAAGCTTAATGTTCCATTTCTTATCTGGCTTTCCATTTAATAATGAGTTAAATTCAGGGTCACAGTCCTGTCATTAGAGTTGCCAGAAAGTTTGGTACTAGAAAGATGTTCAAACCTGCAAATGACAACTTTCAAAGCTGACTTAATTTCACTAGCAGTCAACAACAATGAAAAGCATAAAGGAAGAACTACCCTTTCCTGGAGAATGGCCTTTGAATCTGGATGATGTTTGCATAAAATTTTCTGAAGGTGGTTTTCGGGAAGCATGGTTGTCTTTGCTGCCTTGAAATGCAAAATCGGGCTCTTACTACCTGGCTGTAAGGAAAAGAATGTGACATGACCGTAGGAACACTGTTGTTTCCCTCAGGCACTCTGGGGTGAATGTTCACATCAGTGAACATTTCTTCACATGGAAAAGTATCATAGAACAGGAGGTGGAACACCCTGTTTATAGTTTTAAAAGAACAGAAATTTCTTGTAGGAAGTCCTATTTTCTTGCAGAAAGGAGAGTGGTCTCTCTCTCTCTCTTTTTTTTTTTTTTTTTAAAATGAAGTAAAGCTTTGTCAGGTCTCCATGGAACTGGGGTAGTCCTGAGCAATGACTTCTGAGCGGTGGGTTTAAGCAGAGTGTTTACAGGCAGCAATGCTTGTAGATTTTTCAACAGATTACAAATATGATTTTTCAGTCATGCTTTGAAATTTTAATATGACTGTTCTATTCTTTAAATTTGCTTCTGGAAAAATCCTGGTAATGTTTTTGGAAATTATTTCTAAGAGAGTTAAAGATAAGTCAGGAATTTGTCTATATGGTGAAGGTGTTCCACTCTCCTAATGTGTTTTGCCTGCTTCTTGTACTTATGGGGGGAGGGGAGTGTCTTTATTTTTTTGAGTTAACTGATCCTGAAAACTTCAGGAGGCAATAAAAGATGTCTTGCGTACCCCTTTGAGATGATTGACACACTCCCAAACTCGAGGGAAGACAGAATCAGTAGTTCTTGGGACATATTTGATGGGCAGAAGTTTAGAACTGCTGTTTCACTCTATATAAACAGGATGACTTCCTAGACCAAGAAATAAATTTTTTCCTTTCAAATTTGTAAAAAGGTATTTTTTAAACAGCCTGGATTAGTTTCAAATATAGACGCTTTCCTCTAAATTAACGCAACTGTACTTTTCAACTGATCCTGATTCTAATTGATTGGAAATAAACCAGTTAAACGTTGATGAGCATGTGCATAATGTTACTGTGGCTTAGGTACTTTTTCCCTTTAATGAATTAAAAAAGTTCTCTCAATGTACCTCAAGTAGCAGTTTAATCTGGAGTGATACGAATTAAACTGCTCAATGTATTCTGGCATTTCTGTTAGGCCAGATCCAGTATAACGCTTTCAAGCCACGTTGCCTGATTTCTTGTTGGCGTATAGACAAGAAAGTCTCAAGCCATTGCTACTTGACTTTTAGAAACTAACTTGCATTTCTTTGGCTGCTCGTTTATAAGTGCAGTGTCATCTTAATCCGCTTGGGGGACACAAAGAAGGTAAAATACTGCTTTTTTCGGTCCTGCACCAGGTTTCAATTAGATTGAGAGAGCAAGTTGTTTTAAGAGGGTACTACATAAATCGGATTAGTGAAATGACCTGTATGAAAGAAAATAGTGACTTCTGAAGGCTGTTTTCCTGCAGTTCAAGTCCATGATTTCACTTGCAACCCAGCTACATAAATAATTGCACCAGCACAAATGTACACGATGGCAAATCATGGAAGAAGTTGAGGAGAGTGTGTTTACGAACCTTCTTAAATCGGCATTTCCTCCTGAATTAACTGGGATGTGAAACTGCATTTCCTGATGCCAGCTAGTGTGTAATATATTAACAGTTATAATTTAGCTTAGTCTGTAATAATTCTGTGTGCTACTTGAGAGCATAGCTTCTTGTTAATGATGGTTTTTAATTCTAAGTTCTTTACAGTTCAAATTCTGGGACTTCATATGAATTTGAACTGAAGAGGAAAGCCTACAGCTTAGGCACGTCATGTATATGAGAAGTGCTATATAAGAATGCTTTGAATGCTTCAAATTTTTTTTCTTATTCTCTGTTGAGAGTTCAGTGGTTTAAAAACTGTTTCTTTTGCAGAGGACCGTATTTACAAAAAGGTATTATCAAGTCAGGTCTTCTACTGCAACAATGTTTTCATAATTTTGTCTTTTATTTTGTCTTTAATCAAATTAGAGAAGCTTTACCAAGACGACTGCGTTCTTTGCTATCCAAAATTTTATTTAAGACTAATTTATTCTCTCCTGAGAGAGATGAATGAGGCTAGTGCATATTTACCAGACTTCTAATAGAATTCCATTTCATTTGCCATGTGCTACAAGAGTCCTCTGGTGGTTGTCTTCAGTGCTTTTGCAAGAGCTTATAAAACATAGATATTTGCTCCACTGAGATAAGGGGAGTTTCAGAATTATACTTTCATAGATCATGAATGTTAGAGAGGTATGGTAGGTTTTTAACGCATGCAAAATACATGTCTTAAGGTTTTGTTTAAAAATAGAATAACAGCGATGAAACCCATTCTTTAGCCTCCAAAGCCCTAGATATAAGGATCTTAGCAAATGACTGTCTCAAACAACTAAAATGTCTAGTTTTGTTGGCTCATTGAAACAATTGATGTCATTCCAGAAGAGGGAAGCATTTGGGTATTAATCCATGAACTGAGGTGATATCTTGATGGCATCTTTAATCTCCAAGTACTCTAGAATGCTTATCCCGTTTACCTAGTTACTTTATGACCAGGAGAATACAGAGTGCCCTATCTGCCAGGAACTTCAGGGCTCACTTGGAAATGTAGACTGACTTGATGTTCAGTTCAAATCCAAATTACAGTTTCAGCCTTCAGTAATCTTCCCAAATGTGTGCAGAAAGTAAGAAATATTTATGAGCTATTTACCAACAGGCCCTCTTTGTTACTCCTTCATGTTAAATATTTTTCGACATGCAGTTCTGTCAGTGGAGATTGGAGAATAATAGGTCAGGAAAATATTTCAGGTTTGAAAAATGACTTCTTTTGTCTACCAGAGGTAGTGGCCAGCATTTGGAAGGGTGTTTTCTCTCTCCCCCCACCCTCTTCTGAAAAGTTGTCCTAAGAACAGGCTGCTCCTGTTTGAAGTAAATTTTGACCTGGCGTCTCTGTAATCAGCCATCTGTGGCAGCTTCCTTGTCTATAATGGATTGAGTTGGAGTTCTGCTGTCGTTTCTCTATAGTTATCTGACACACTACTTTTTCTTTCACAGAGGAGAAGAAAAAACTAGTTCGAGAATTTGATGAGAAACAGCGCGAAGCAAATGAAACGGTAAACATAAGTCTAGGCTTCTGACCTTTCTGATGGGTTGAAATATTGATGCCTTAAAAAGGACAGTACTTCCAAATTTTACTTTCTTTATGGATCCTATTCTGGCAGGTGGATGTTTTCTTTTTTTAATGTTTGATTAATTGATCTGATGGGTGTGTCTGTGTTTGTCAAGACTGTTGTGTGTGTATATATATACAGACATACACAGATATAGACAAATGTTCTTACATGCGGGGCGGGTTGAGTGCTTGGTTTGGATATCGCCTTTGTTGAACAAAGGAGAGTGATAGAGGTGCAGTTAAAATTGCTAGAGATTGTAGGGAGGGCATGTAGAGAATCTACTGCTTTTTTTTTCCCCTGCCCTACTGTCTTTTTTTTTCATGTTGGTCTTAACCCAACTGATCTTTCTATAATAGTCTGATGGGTAGATATCAGGGACCTTGAATATTTGAAACATCTGTTGAAAAAGCTTCCTGGACAGCAGGTGATATGCAACAGCACAAAAAACCCCATATGATTTGTCTTTTTAAGCAAGACATTATGGATTAAGCTTTCTTTTCACAGAAAAGGATGTTAGGATGTTTTTGAGTCACGGCTGAATGTGATGCCTTATTCCTCTACCTTACTTGGGTTTTATTGACATGTATCTGTGTAGGTGACGTATGAGATGTAGAGCTCATATTGGTGGACAGCTTTAAGCATTGTGAACTTGTAACAACTGTCACTAAAAGCTGATGTGAAAATTCACGCGTCTAAAATCTCAGGGTTTACAAATCCTGACGCCACTTGCCAGGCCCAGATGTTCAGAGTGTGAATTTAGTGGCGAGCCTACCTATGCAATAGATCTCTGTTGCATAGATATGGTGAGAAGGTGATACCCATCCTATAAATGCTTAAACTATATGAAAGTGAGAACAGCAAATTTTGAAGTTATAAAGTGATGTTTCAGAAAAAATCAAGCATTTAAGCTTGGCAATTTTTTTTTTTTTCCTTGAGACATTGTGTATCTGAAAATCCATGTGGGCTGAACAGCATTAGGCAGAATGGTGTACTCAATACTAGATGAGGGGTGTAGGGTTTGGGGTTAGTCCCCCTCGCCCAATCACATAAAAACATGTGAATCTCTTCGTTTGGGGGTGAGTTTTGAGTATAGCTGATGATAAGAATAGATTTGCTGCTTTAAAAAATAAACACCTTTTCTTTCATTAAAGCTGCGGGAGATGGAGGAAGAACTGAAGTATGCTCCTCTGCCTTTCCGCAACCAAATGATGAGCAAAATCCGGGCATACAGAAGAGACCTCTCCATGTTCCAGAGAGAGATGAGAAGCACAGACTTGGGATTGGGCCCTGGAAGTCAAGGCGATATAAAATACGGAATCTTCTCCACAGAAAATGAACAGAGTGTGAGAATTAGATACAAATTTTATTTCACATTGCTGTGATTGTTTAAAAATGAATATTCCAGATGTATTGTTTACAGTGTTTCTACTTTAATCCACTCAGCTTCTGTGCTTGTATAATTCCCTGTGTATCTCTCTGCATGTAACATGAATATCTCTGGGAGGAGTAAGAACACCTGGAACTCAAAGGAGAGCTTTTCTGTTCTAAAACAAAGAGATGAGTATAATCAAAATGGAACTCCTTGAATGCCATGCAGTTAGGAACTTACACAACAGTGCAAAATTTTCTTTTAAGCAACTTCAGTGTAAGTAATTTCAAGAAAATATAAGAAGTCATCCTCTAGCACTTTGTTCACTATGGATGTGCTGCTACAGTGCAAGAAATACACCAGTTTCTTAGTTTACCAGATATGCTTACGTGTATCTGAGCTAGTGAGGCTGAATCTGCTTTTTATCTTCAAAGCACTGTCACCTGTACAGAGGGTTCATGGAGGTGGGCTTTTTGTTTGTCTGACCTTGATAAGGAAGGTTTGAGGGAGCCTCTTTCCTTAGTATCTTGTTCTATATACTCTTTAGTAGCTTGGTAAATTTTTGCATTTGATTCCTCTTGACTGGCTCCTGCAAAACCTGAGAACAGGGTGGTAGATTAGACTTTCTGAAGCTGAAGGAAATGCTTCTTTTTGAGCTACCTTTTGACCCCAAGGTCAGCAAACATTCCTTATCCTCTAGCCGAGGCTACTGGCATGAAAAGAAGATCTTTGTCACTTAGCAGTCCATCTGTTAGTGCTGTTTGTTCCTAATCCTTTTGACTGTGTAAACTCTTAATGATCTCCCTAGCAATCAACTGTGAAGTCACAAACAAAGACTGAATGCAGATACCAATGGAAGGAAAAGTTCGCCTCTGGAAAGCAAAGATATTATTTTCATTTAAATATTCTTTGATGGAAAGGCAAATTGTTGCAAAGACAGTTTTTTGTAACTGTTTTAACTCCTCAGCTGTGTGTCCTTTTTCAAGGTTTAACCAGATAGGGCTGTAATCTTACAATGTGAACAAGAACTCTTTCAAAATTAACTGGGCTACATCAGTTGACATAAGAAGCACGTACAGCCACTACAAATGGATGGCCTGTGGAGTCATGTCCTAGCTTTTTAGTATGTCAGAAACCTAATACCTCTGTCTTCGTGCTTAATAGTTAAGCATGCGTTATTTTTCAGACTAATCTGCAGTCACAGAGGGTGCTGCTTCTCCAGGGAACAGACAGCCTGAACCGAGCCAGTCAGAGCATTGAGCGCTCGCACCGCATTGCTGCTGAAACAGACCAGATTGGCACCGATATCATTGAAGAACTTGGGGAGCAGCGGGAGCAACTGGAACGCACCAAGAGCAGAGTAAGCAGAGAAACTGTGGGGATTGTATTGAAACAACGTGATGTTAGCTTAGTAGGAACTGTGTGCCAGTAATTTCTCTCGGAGACCTCCCTAAATGTGGTAATCCAACTGATGTTTCTACAGACCAAATCCAGGCTGCCACGTTTCTATGCTGTGCTCATAAAAGGAAAGTAATTACTGTAGAAGGGTCCAAAGCAAGATGGCCAAATGTCTGCTGCTGTGTCTGTGCAAGATTAAACCTATAAACCTGCTAAAAAAAAAAAAAAAAAAGGCATTACAAAAAAAATTAGAAATTTTAAAGAATGGTAAGGAGTTGCCCACCACTAGGTTACTGGTAAAGGTTTACATTTGGGAGGCAGTTAGCAAATTCTTCTAATAAAATGAAGTTTAATAGAAGCTTAATTACTTAATTACTAACCTTCCAATATTTGTAGGTTAGCTAAGGAGGGAGAAAGCAGTGTCCTTGGGTCAAGAAGCTCTGCTTCTACTGTGGAAGCTTTAAAAACATTTGGATTTTTTTTTATACAGATATGCAAAACTGAGAATTCAAGTTTTGAAGTAACAAACTGATGGGATTTTCTGTGTGTACAAGGGATCCTGAGTGTAAAGCTTTTAGGCGAGTGACTTGCAGGGGGATGCTGAGTTTGGCAAGTAAGCACGCTCAGCCAAAACAAAAAGCACCCCCCTTTTCTTGGGAGTTCTCTCTACTCATTGCAACAAAACCTGTAGCTTTTTCCTTTAAGTAGTTTTTTGATTTCAGTCAGAATTTCATTTGCCCTGCTCCCAAATTTGGGTTGGAGAGCAGGAAAGGAAATGGGATCTTAAGGTTTGTAGGTATAGTTTTTGTCTGCTCTTTTTCTAATAAAAAATATGACAGTCCTTCAAGCATGTCAGTCTATCCACAGATTGTTCATGAAGCCGTGACTTTTATGGTGAGCCTTTTAGGCGTTGTATTGCTGAATTGTATTAACCATGCATCCCAACTAGAAGCAGACTTTCTTCTCACTTGGTCTTTCATGGCAAAGATTGGCAATCTAGTATGCTTTGAATGGCTTTAGCAGTTTTCTTCCCAGCTTGGTCCAGTCCATCTCAGTGCAAAGTAATGTACCCACAGAGCCAGTTTTGCAGTTGAGGGCAACAGCTTAAACTGCCAAGGAATTGTGCAGGCAGGTGTCTGTCATGGTAAGTGACCTGGCTTACCTTTCACTTCCTGTGAAGGCTGGGAACTGGAATAGCAAAATCTTACCTGGAGACCTCCAGCGGCCATACATACATCATGAATCCTGGCTCTGTTTTGTGAGACAACAGCTTTTCTAAGTTGTCTGTAACTTCACTTAATTACGTGCTTCTTAACAGCTGACTGAGAAATACTTGACAGTTCATTTCTGAGCATTACAAAGCTGAAATGGATTATCTATTAACAGTTCAGCCCACTGGGTCACTTAGACCTGTCAGTGCAACATGGTTCGTTCTGTGCTAGAAAGTGAACAGTGTTTCAAACAGTTCCAGATACGCGCTGGAGAGAACACATCCGTATCGTTTTCTTCTCGTGTCAACAACTAGAATAATGAAATGAAATTTAAGGAAAGGAGCTAATACCAACTTTCTGGTATTTGTAGATGAACTAAAGGGGCAGAAAGTGATCCTAAATTGCCTATCTTTGTATGTATCCAAGGTGAAGTATACATGAAAGTCTTGTTTCCTCCTCAGAAAGGAGACAATGCTTCCAGCTTGTATTGTTCCCCTTATTAATTGCAACATTTCAACACCAGCTACTTCCAGGTGCATCTTTACAGAGTTGCTGTGTACTTGTTCAACTGACAGATAACTTCTGTTTCTTCTTAGTTGGTGAATACAAGTGAGAACTTGAGCAAGAGTCGCAAAATTCTACGTTCCATGTCCAGGAGGTGAGTAGGGTGACTGACTTAGAGCAGCACTCGGTAGGTAGCATTGTTGCCTGCTGGTTTTAGGTGAAAAACAAGGAACAGAGTGTCAGCTGGAACTGCAGGGAGGTATTAAGGATTGTGTAAACAGAACGTTTGCCCATGTGCAGTTGATTTGTGTTTTCTCCTCTTTGGTAATTACTTAAGGGAGTACAGGTAGTAAACAGTACTGAATTTGTGCTGCTCCTTTAGTATAATACAGGGTCTTTAAGCATCCTGCATGATAAATTGTGGTGAGGACATAAGCAAGTTACAATGAATTGCTGATGGTAACTTTAGATGCAACTTCTTGTTATTCAGGTAGGAAAAAGCCATGCCACAAATCACTGCAGCATTGAGTTAGATGTCTGATGACACAGACAAATCTGTTTAGCCCATAGTAATGCCCTAGAGTAGTTAAACTGTCATATGAGAAACTGAGACTGACCATGTACTATTTTGATGATTAAAGCCTCGGGTGCTTAAGTGTCTTTAGAGTTTCTTAACTATAAGGTTTAATTATCCCTATGAACCAGCTCATGGAGTCTATTTCCAGGAGGTGCTTCTGGCCTAACAGTCTTTCCTTTATACCCATTGCTAAAGGAAGTAATGATAACTGTATAATTTCCAATAGTAAAAGTACATTATTATTTTGAGACTTTATAGTTTTACTTCAACTACATAGTTCCAAGTAAAAGCATCACAATGGGAGTTTTAGCACGGGAGTTCAACTGGTGTTTTCCTCTTTGCTTAACCAAATGAGGAGGCACATAAAGAGCAGAATGATCTGCCGTAAGCAAGGTCGCGGAAGAGGAACAGAACTGCTGCTGTTGAAGTAGAAGATTTAAGCAGAATTTCCAGGAAAACATGACTAGGAAACAGAGTTTGTCCCTTCCTGCTTGTTAAGAGCTATTTGAATAGCACTTTGTGGTCTAGCTGTAACAGGGAGTGTATACTTATTGAAGTTAAGATGATGCTTAAATTATCTAGAATCTGCTTTCATAATCAAGGGAAAAAAACCCCAGCTATCTTGGATTTCTTTTTTTTCTATTTTTTTAACTCTAGAGTAACCACTAATAAGTTGTTGCTGTCAATTATCATCATCCTGGAACTAGTCATCCTAGGAGGTGTGGTCTACTACAAGTTCTTTCGCAGCAGATGAATGTTCATGACTGAGATGAGCTTTTCCACTGTTGATGAACTGGATGGTCTGTCTGAGGATTGCAGTGTCTCAGCAGACAGCATGCTCAAGTGAAACTGTACTGACACTAGAAAGACAGAATGGGAGTAAAAGGAAAAGGCAGAGACAGACTTGAACTACTGGTAAGACTAATAAGAAGGTAATAAATATTTTATTGTCTCAATTTGTATATACTTAACTAAACGAATAAATCTTGATATGTAATAAAGTAGCCACTGATCAGTGGAAAAGCTAGTTTATTTAAAAATTGAGAAGTTAACAGTATTTGCCAAGTGTTGACAATCTATCCACTCAAGTGCCTCAGCAGAGCTCTGTAATGTCCAATGTACCCAACACTTTGGGTTCTTAAATCCTCACTTGCTCTTCACTGTCAGATTCATCTGGAGAACTGGGTGTTGGGAGTTCATCAAAAGCGGTGTGTGCTCCTTCCCTTGTCTGCCCAAAGCACGTTGCTATCACATCGACTGCAAGACTAGCAGTTGCATTCACTTCCTCTTGAGAAGCTCCAAGCAGTGGATTGACTTCAACCATGTCTACAGCTGAAAGCATTCCTGTGAAAATGATTTACAGTTTGTTACTATGATAAAGGGCAACATCTCCAATAGGGTTTCTTTTGCAGCCTTTCATTCATTGCAGCAAGTCTGATATTTGAGCTTGTGACCTACTCTACTCCTTAGACAAGCAAAATTGGCTCTCAAGTGAGGGATGATGTTATCATTCTTAGATGCAAGTTTATGTTTTTAATTTGGTTCTTTCTTACATTGTAACTACTGCCTTTAGCATTCAGGAAAAATAAGTTTGATGTTCCATATACACTTATGAGAGGAATGGGTTTTTTAATCTTGTTTTCTCCCAGTCCAAAAATTGGAGGACATAAAACAGTCTCACCTAGTATTTTTTGCCATCGTATTCATGATTCTATTGACTCTGTCTGGTTGGGTTTCTTCCTTCTTTTACTGCAAATAACTCATTGTTTAAACACATTGAATAAAAACTCCATGGCATAAGGAGGAAAGTCCTCATATATCGAGTCAACTGCAGTATACTTAGTGAAAGCTTGATTTGTTAGCCTTGAATCCTAGAATAGAACTTCAAACTGTTTCAAATTGTTTGCATCCTTTTTTTTTTATTCCAGATGCCCGTTTTTACATCTTGCCTCGTGTTTAGGGGACAGTATTATACAAGATGACCAAGTCATTTTTGGCATTAATTGTTAATATATTATGTATTTTATTTACTTTTGGTAAGTTGAAGTTGTTGATGGTTAAGCTGCTTCCAATACCTGGGGTGCTGCCCAACCATAGGACTTTTTTCCCTTACTGAAGGTTGAATCGACTTCTAAGCATCTTCACTTTGACTACAGGTATCTTATCTAGTTACACAGGAAAAACATAAGCAATGTGAGCTGTATGTGGTTTGTCCTGTCCTTGCTTAGTCCAGTACTGCTGGTCGACCCCTACCTGTGTTGTGTATTTCCTCCGTGATGTACATGCCTTCTCTGTAAGTTAATCCACCTAGAACAGGAGTCCCAGTTGCTGGAGCCAGTGAGGGATCAAAAGCATCAATGTCAAAACTCAGGTGAATTGGTCTCTGTCTCCTGAGACAGAATAAAACAAGAAAAGCAATCTCAGAACCTTCCGCTTTTTCTACGTGTATTTCATACTGTCCAGGGTGATCAAAACTTTCCCCATTATACACTGGGAAAACAGAAGTTTGTCTTTCCAGTTTCACTGAGCATCCACTCAGGTGTGATTTGGCTGAAGATAAGTACTTTAGTTCTAACCATCTTATCTACTATTTGTCTCCTTAGTTGGAAAAATCTAGAGAAGTGTGTGATTTAATCCAGCCTTTTCTCCTTTTGTAGAGAAAGCCAGGGTGAAAGGCTGAAACATTGACTTGCATGGCGTCTAGGATGGAGGAGGCACCAAGCTTGATGATTTCATAGACAGCTCAAAAAGATGAATGGGGCACACTGCATTTTTCAGGTCAATAGTTGAAGGCTCCCTCCAGACTCTGCCACGTAAACCCAGTTGATGAAAAAGTGAAGGATAATCTCAAACCTAAAACATAATAGTTACTACATGAAGTCGGGCAACTGATAACAGCTTAAAAAATTGGACACTGCTTGTTGCTCAAATGAGCTATTTAAGTGATAGACGGTGTACTTCCCACTTACTGCAGATGGGAGAAGCATCTGGATTAGCAACTTCTTTACTTGGCACAGCTGCAGCTAGGAAGGGTGAGCACAACTTTAGATACAACAGCATGCAGCATGGATACATGGCTCTTGTTCTGCTTACAGGACTTTGTTCTGCCCTGTGGTGAGAGGTTACCCTTTCTGACCCTGATCCTCTCAATGTGTCCCTAGACTAGCATGATTTGTTCCCTGATCTGGTTCCCCAAACTTGAACAAGGTTAGCAAAGACTTCCATATTTAACTTAAGTAAGGAAGTGGTTAAAGCGAACTTCACTAGCTGAACTGAAAGTGGCAGTTGTCATCAGGCCAGCATATATGAGCATAGTCTAAGGAGGAAGCCATCAAATGCTTCTACCTCATGTACTAACAGCTGAATTCAAGTTACTGTCAATTTGCTATATATATATATTTAAAAGTATAATGTATACCTTAGGCTCTGAGTCAATTCAAACATCTTGTCAAACTGCAGCAAAATGCAGAATTCCTCAAGAAATACAACAAATGTTATAAAACAGAGCCACAACTGTAGTGATTGATACAACCTATCCCATAGCTTTTTGCCAAACACTGGTTCCAGTTCAAGATGTGGAACTCGAGGACTATTGTCAGTGCTACAAGTTTACTATTTACTGGATGCTGTCACAGTATTGTTAGGCTGCCTTACATCAAGAGTGACCTTCAGTTAAGTAACTTTCAGGCAAGTAGATATTCAACAAATAGATGATAAGAGTAGTTTCAATCAGATAATAGTTTTTTACCTGCCCATCAGTTGTTCAAATGTTCTTTCCATAACTTTCTGAATTCCAAGGCGATCAATATCCCTCATGGAAAAATACTGGATGTCATAGTTCTTCAAAATATAGCTGTTAAAAGAAATTAAAAAAAATAAAATAAAATCATTACTGGCCTAAGCTTAAAACTAGCAACCCTTGTGAACAGCTAGATGTTCAAAGAAGCTCATGATTTCAGCCTGTTATAAAAATCCTTTAATCTAAATCAACTTACTATTCAGCAGGATCCACATCCCTCAAACCAATGTATACAATATCTGATGCTGAAAGGCAGGGCTTTAGCCAGGAAAAGCCAGGAAGTTGTGGTACCTGCAAGCAAACGCTAAGGCTTAGTATTAGGTTAGTTTAATAATATATATAACAAAACTGTATTTAATGCTTCCCTCAAGACTTTATTTATAACATCCTTTCTCTGTCTAAACAGAGAAACTTCATCACTTGAGAGTTTGGCTCCCTGATTTAATCAGTCCTTACCTTTGTCGTACCATTTTACCTGAGCTGAACATTAATGGATGAAGTTTTAAACTCATCTACATTTTCCAATTTGAACAGGAGGAATAAAAAGCCCAAATCCACAAGCAATAGGTAATTAGCATCGGTAAATGTAAGGGGGAATGTTAAGAAACTAGATATCCAGATACAGATCACTTAGCATTACCATGAAATGTACTGTATATGTAACCTACCCAGTACATCATACTTAAGGGGAAGAATAAAAACAAAGGCACCTGTGTCTTTTTAGGAGAATCATCAAAAAGTCATGCAAACTTTCTTGCAAAAACAATGTTAAAGATGGACAAATTCACAGTGGGAAGTTAAAAAAAAAAAAGAAGGCATGACAAGAAGTGGAGCCTCTGCGTTGGGCTACATCATACTGTTTTTTAATGTAGAACCGAAGAGAGCAGGTCTAAGACAGCAAATGAAGGATGGTGAGATCATAGTTTTTAACCTTTGGTAATTAAGTAGTCATAGTATGCAATTATAAAAATCCTTCAGTTAGTAATACCTAGTATTTTTAGGAGTGCTTTAAATTAACGCAAATTTCTCTTCTTCCTCTCCCAGCTCTGAAAATGGCTACAGCCAACACAGCTGTCAAGCAGCAAGAAGGCTTTGTTTCCCATACTTCTCAATTACTAATTATATTCTCGTTACAACATTTGGATTTGTTTTTAAGGGCTAACACCCATAGCTACATTTA
Organism: Burhinus oedicnemus; assembly: GCA_008921705.1. Classification (NCBI taxonomy): domain Eukaryota; kingdom Metazoa; phylum Chordata; class Aves; order Charadriiformes; family Burhinidae; genus Burhinus; species Burhinus oedicnemus. The sequence continues at coordinate 2,286,135 of VFFE01007687.1, read as the reverse complement.
ATTACTTTGGGATTAAATAAGCACATATTAAAAAAAAAAAAAAATGTATTTGCTACTCTGGGGGAGTGACCTGAAACTTTTCTACAGTCATGAATTCAGAAGAGGGATAAATGAATTGGAGACCACTAGGAAAAATAATTCAGCTCTCAGAAGTAAAGCTGCATCTGCAAAGCCCATCACTGTACTATAAACTGAGCATAGTATTGCTAATATTGTCAGATACTCTTTAGTATCAATGATTTAGTATATTTAATACTGCCATTTTTAATTATACCTTTTCCTCTTTAAATAAAGAAAATGGAATGCTTTAACTTCCCTTGGCAGGCTCTGTTTGTACTTTGTTGCAATAGAAAAGGAGTTGCTGATAGTAAAGCCAAACAGGCATCAGAAAAAGGCACAGGCATTTTCATGGTAAGTTACCAACAGCAGTTTGAGTTTAGTTTGAATGGTTCCAGGAGCCCTGATGCTAATGCTTCGTTTGAGGAATGCCTGTCAAAGGATTATGTTCATAAATATTTTCCCTTAAAACAACAAAATTAATTTTAAAAGTCTTTTAGAAACCCTGAAGTGCCACCTTGCCTTGAACAGTACCAAGCAGTGCTCCTGTGAGGCTAACTGGACAAACAAGTAGCAGCTGACAGCCTGTGAATGGAGCGTGCAAGCAACACCAGGGTTTGTTCTACAGCACCCTGGCCAAATGCTTTGTTTTTTTCATAGCCAGATGCGTCAGTTTCATACTTCATGTTGTCTGCTATGTGGGGACATTTAATTCAGTAGAGCATTGACCAAGCTTATTAGCCCTGGATACATAAGGGATTCTGAAAACAGGAGAGAGAACACCTAACCTGAGGGACATGAAACAGCCCTGGGGAGTTCTTGGCAGTTGTGCTAGTTTCAGCAGTTGCTGCCACATCAGTTTCCCCTGTTATGTTGTGCCAGGACAGCTGTTTGTAGGGTCATACAGTGGCTGAGCGCTAGGACTTGATGTGTCTCAAAAACTAACCAAGCAAAGAGACAGTGCTCCTGACTCAGTTCTCATGCAATCCCACAGAAGGTTACGGCGGCTTAAGTGAGTTGCTGGTATGGGGTCAAGAACAGTCTAAACAGATTGTGCCACCAGGAGAGACATACGTTACACTACTACCTCCGTCTCATGTCTTGTTGATAGGGAATGAAGAACAAGGAGCATGGACATGCTGGAAGAGTAGTACCAGTTAGTAGAGATGGGCAATGAATTAGGAAGATAAAATGTAACCATGCAGGCTAGTTTGCTCTCTTTTTATACCCTCAAAGGAGCTGTTGTTTCTCTGTGGTTTCTACAAAACAATCTAGACGGGGAGCCAAGTGCTAACTAGGGGTTGATGACCAAACCTTGTCACCCAGAGAGAGTTTCGTGGAATTATAGGAGTCCACCCAGAGAAGCACGCACACAGATGTGTTGTGGAAGGAAGGGGTTGCTCAAAAAACCCCTTCACAGCATGAGTGAAAGCAAGGAAGGAGATACCAGGCTCACCACAAAATCTCTTCTGTCCTCTCACACTGCTCTCTCACAATGTACTCTTTGACAAGACAGAAACCTCCTTGAGAACCAAAGTGCAACTGGTTAGTTTCTCTGTCACTCTGAGAAAGAAGTTATGCTTAGCAGAGTGTAGGACTAGAATACACCTTCTTGCTGGTGGCAGGCAGTTTTAGGATTCAAAAAGAATCCTTGCAAAGCAGTCAGGAGAGGACAGTAAATTTTTTAATCCCATTACTGATACAACTGCTCTACTGGATGAGAGCGAGCCACACGCACCTGTTCATACATGAAGGTTCCCTCCTGTGAGTCAGATATGTACCCAGACAAGCTATTGTCAAAGGCACATTCTACTACTGCTAAACAGCTGTTTAAAAATGTATACTGTTGAAGAAGCCTTTCTGTACCAGCAGGACAGATGTTGGTTTTCATCCCTCTAAAAAGGGATACAATATGGTAAGAAAACCCTCTAAACAAGTACACACCTGTGTGTATCTGCAAATACAGGTTAAGGGGCTTGTGTCAGATGTTTCTACATAGGCTTCCCGACAGCTAGAATTTAGGTGGGCTTGTGACAACCTGTACCATACCTGACTAACTCGCCTCTAAGTGTAGCCTAATCTTACTCTTTCTTACCTACTGCTGCTGGCAAGAGGCCTGCTCCCCCACTGACCCCAGAAAGCTCACAGTATTCTTTTAGTAGCTCTAAAAAATACCCCAAAAACACCACATTGCTTTTCTGTGCTGCTCAAGAACCAGAGCCCAGCACACCAGAAATCCACAATGTATACAGAGGAAGCCGATTAAATACTTTTGTCCTACTGACAAAAGAGGAAAGCAGCATATCTTATGCTACCTTTCTCCTCCTTCCTCAGCTACCAAAGAACTTGTCTTTGTTCTGTTCTCACCAAGACATAAACTGTTCACCTTAAGTGAGCTCCAAAATTCACAAAATTTTCTCTTGCTCTTCCTATCTCTCTTGCAGAAGTGGGTGCAAGTGCCATAAAGAAAAAAAATTAAAATCACCCCTTTTAACTTATGGGCAAGAAACTAGAAGTACAGTAACCTTTTATATTAACTTTCTCATGTCCCGGGGGTACTTCAAGAAGCCCCATTAATTTTGCATTACTTTGGGAATTCTAGCATGTTTGTAGAGACCATACAAGAATGATTAGAAAGAGGAAAGTATGTAAAATTATGAAATTACTGACTTGTGGATGGAACTCATTCAAAAGAATTTGCAGAAAAGCAGAAGAGCTTTACCAGATGATAGCAATCTTGCTATGCCAAACAGGTACTGACACAATGGTATCTTCAGTAGCCATAAAGACATTAAACGTGCTTGATCTTACTTGGAAGAGGCAAACTTCCATCAACACAACACCTCGAAAATTTATCAGAGAAAGAAAAAAATTCTAAGAGAAATGACTAGCAGTGCAAAGTGCCAGAATAAAAGTCAGATTTTCTGCAGCTCCAGCGTCCATTTTCAACCTGCAGTTGCTGATCCTGCTGCCACTCTCCAGCCTAAGGTTCAGCAGAAGCAGATTGTCATATCTAAGTTCAAAGGCCCCAGCTGTTAACAGTGCATGGGCTGCCACTGTAGTGTCTTCAGTAGATGCTACAGGTACCTGTATAGGAAGATACAGTCTGCAGCTAAGCCAAAAAGGATATGTAGACCTTCGGTCAACCTACAACCTGTTTAGCATCTTGACAGTAGCAAAAACTGGCCATGCACATTCCACGTGCCTCAGTAAACAGGTCTTTTTGATAATCTGACCTCTTTCCAAGACGAAGACTATATTTTTAAAAGCACTCTGTAAGCAGGTACAGCTGTTCCAATTTGTAATATTTGCCAATGGAGCCAACATCAGAGCAGCCAGTTAGCAGAGATCATGCAGGAACAGCCCCTGTCAGGCCCCGAGGTTGTCAAAACATGGAAGAGCCAAACTAAGAAGAAGCGTGCAAGGTATGCAGGAACCAGCTGTCACTGGAGGTGAGCTCAGCACAGCTCTCGCAGGCTCAGCTAGGGAAGGTTCCCTCTTTTGCTCAGTTGCACAGCCTCAGCACCAACTCCACTCCGCATGGAATGGCACCATGGTCAGCTGCTACATTCAGCTTGTGTGAACTCTTCCTTACCATACAACCCACAAGGGTGCTAACACAAAGGAAAGCTTTTTCTCACTCTTGTTTCTAAGTGTGTATGTATATCTATTATTTGCCTATGTGTGTGTGTATATATATATACACATGTATACACGCACAAATAATACATATTTTTGCTTGTACTCTGATAAAAAAAGGTCTGCATTTGCAGCAAATAAGAAAGCACCTCACATCAGAAAAAGTAAAATGCTCTAAGGATTTCAATGTAGGCTAACTGTACAAGCAAGATACTTACTTTATCTTGAAGCTCTCTCAAGAGAAATGAGAGAGGTTGTCCATGGAGGTTTCCAGACTGAGTTGTAAGAGGGGTGTTGATATCAGCATGTGCATCCACCCAGATCACACCAAGGTGTGGGCACTGCCGTGCATGACCACTGACAGAACCAAGTGCCAAGCTGGAAGTACAGTAGCAAAGTCTTTAGTCACTATTTCTCCTTCAGAACAACTATAAGGACAATGGGGAGTCTCTGCAACTTCAGTCATCAACACTGTCGTGCTTCAACACATCAGACATGCGTGACAATAAAAGGTGCATGCATCCAATACAAACTGCGTGGCATGCCAGTATCATGATTCCAGAAGGCTCCAAGTAACTCTACAGGACTATACTAGTACTGACAGATGAGAAAGAGCTCTTCTCTCTCCACTGTCACCCTTCCCACACTCTAATCGTCACCTGTTCTAGCTCCAAATGATCTCTGGGAAAATCTAGTCTGCTCACTCATCAATTCTGCTATTCACCCATTTTTTTATTCCAGTCATGACACCTGCCCCCACAATTCATTCTTACGTGCCCTGTCTTCTTCAACCAATACTCAGACCAAAGGTTAGTGAAAAAGAGGAGAAAGATTCACGTTATAAGATCTATTACCAAAGGATCTGTGTGCAGGCATTACAAACCCATCCTAACAGTTAACATCCTGAGAGTTGATGGGCAGAAGAGACACAACACATCACTAAACGTTCAGCAACAAAGAAACCAGAACAGTTCCTGAAGACACCTGATCACACAAACTTTCCCAAACAGGAAAGCCTCATTTGTATGTCTCTGGATCACAGAACAGTCTGGAACTAAGCAGTGCTGTCTTAGAAGATCAGATTTTTGTAGCTGTGTTCCACTCTAAAAGCCCCAGCAATAAAATCAAAATGCTGCTACCCTATGGTATTGCCAGGAAATGACCCCAAGTTGTTCCCACCATCCCCTTATTTTTTAATTAAATTCTTATACTCCAAGTGTCAACCTGCAGCATGCACCACTAATTGCTTCTAGTTCAGCTCACCTGTGATCACCTCCTATAGTCACGCAGCTGTGTCCAGCGGCTACTGCTCTGCTTACAGCATCAGCTAATACCTGGCTGGCTAAACCCACTGACCGTGGATATAAAATCAGGTTGTTGTACAGTTCATCATTGGGAACTTGAGTGAAATTCAAATCTCCAAAGTCGTACACTTGACATCCTGGAAACAGCAACAAAAGGAGAAAGTAAGTTATTAAGTGCCCAGAGAAATGTTCAAAATATGGTCCTCTCAGAAAATCAGTTGGGCAAGTATGAAAGGAACAACAGGAAGGGAATTGATTCATTTTACCATTTGCATGCCCTTGCAAACAACAGTGTCACAACTTTACAGATTAGAAAGCTGAAGATAGCATTGTTTTAATTTAGCGATGAGATATGACAATCACAGAAAGTCACCTAGAAAAACAGTTTGGGGTTTTTAAATTATTTCTTGGCAATTTTAACATGAAAAGTACAGTTTGTATTGCTATCTTCTTTCCCAGTTAGACAGACTGCATACAGCCTTAAATGAGCTCCATTGCTTAAGATGCCTAGGACTACATATTTCACTAATGATACCCAAATTCTAACAGTTATTTTCCATTTTCAAACCCCAGAAGAATTCAGGCACAAAAGTGCCAAGTTACCAATAATGGAAATTTTCGTACAGTACTTCCAGGGAACTCCAGGAGGATGCACTAGTGTTTTGTAAGAGAACCTGTCCATTTTCTCAGTGCAAGATGTTCTAGAAGGCATTTTAATTCTGAGGCTTTGATCCCAACCCTCTTTGAGATCCTGTCATTGCCAATTACAACTGAATTGGCTGTTGAAGCCTGACAACATTCTGGGTCTAGAACTCAGCCTTTCCTAAAACACATTTCTGTCTACTTACCCTGAAAAGGAGTCACTTCACAAACTAGAAAACAAGGGAACATTTTTGAGTGTTGTTTCCCCTCCTCCACCCAACTGGGAGCACGTTTATTAATTGGCTGCATTTAAAGTTTAATTCTCTTTCATACACATTCTAGAGCTTAACCTTAGAAGCTGTGCTGTCCGATACCACGTGCTTTCTTAACAGTCATTTAGATACTGAAATTTTTAACAGTATTTCAAAGGCCAGAGCCTCTCAGTTTCAGATAGGCCCACTGCTGCAGGCACTGGTGAGGACTGTAAAGGCCCCAAGGTATTTACAGCTACACCCATAGTGGCTTAATAAGCAAAGACCACCTTGAATACTAGTCATGCCTGTCCAATTTGTTCCTCAGAATCACTAGTCTGTTTGCAGTTCAAAGCATCCAGGCTAGAGCTTGACATTTTGCCTTTAGCCATCCTATGCCTAACAGGGCAATTTGAAAAAATAAGCATATCAACATGAAGAAACAGCCCACTTGGGGCTTTGGGTTTCCTGCTTAATTTCCATTAAGCCATTAGTCTAATGTCTAGGAAACAGGCTTTGTGAATTTGCTTGGTGGAAATAACGTAAAAGTAGTATTGAGAAAAACATTACTTTATTATAATTTCAAAAGGAGTTTTGACTGGTGAAAAGAATGAAGGAAAATGGTTGAGTCACTTGGGAGAATTCAATGGCTGGGCCTATTGGCAAGCATACTTTTTATAGCAGGGACACAGATGGACGTATGTCAGGGTATTTGCTAGAAGAGGATGTGTCAGCTGAGCACAGCTACTTGACAAAGGATTAAATAAATGTAGTTTCAGCAACTCTGTGAGAAAACGCATTATCTGCAGAGACTTAAAGCAGTAAGCAGAACAGGACATACCACTCCCTGGTTTTCAAAAGGCAACACAGGCACATAACAGCAGTTTTTTCCCCCCCTTAGGCAATGTCTAATTAGCTAGCAGTATGATGGCTCTGGAATTTAAGCCCATTTTGTTCAGATTTGAATGTGCTATCTGATCTCCCTTGTGAACACTACAATTTTTTTTTTTTTACCCTCTGTTTCATTCTGCTTCTGTGCAGAATCAGAAGACAGGAGTTCCAAGAGATGTCCAATGAATGTCAAAAAATCTTTTTTTTTATTTTTTTTTTTATTAGTGTCTTCCTGCAAGGCTCCTTCTCACACACATGCACACTGCTACATATTGCAGTATTTCAGGGTCTGATGGAAAGTACATGAGTGTGCCCAAGAGACAAGTTTTGGAATTAAAGACTTCAAGACATTGCATCATTCAGTAGGTATCAAGAGCTTTTGCAAACACTGTACAAGTTAATAATACCTTTGATCTAATACCTCTGACATCTGAGGGAAGTAAATCTGCAGTTGGGAACTGTGTTCAGTGACTTACAAATTGCAGGACAGCACATTACACAATGTAATGGAAGAAAGGACTGCCCCTAATGTTTTGTTCTCTTACAGGACATACAAGTACATCACAGTAGTTTTACCCAAAGGATGAAAAAGAATGAAATGAAGTTATATCATGAAGCTCTATCTTTAGATCAGTGTAAAAATCACGAACCAACCGTGCCATCTTTCAGAGCAGTTTAAGGAATTGGTTAAGATTCTTCAGGTTATGCTCAAGGCAGGCCAAACAGCAGATTCTAGCAAGTGGGTTTAGGGAAGTATCACTTGGGTTCAAGAATTTCTTTCTTCTTTACCCTGCCCTCCCCCTGTCCCCATTTGTAAGGCAAAAAGACTTGGTTCAGCTTCTGAATAAAAAAGCCATTTGTTTCTTACAACCACATCAGGTTCATACAGCTTACACTGTGGGTATGGTAGAGATGGCTAGACAGACACACATTTTTGGGATTCAGAATTCTGGGACGTTAGCCTAATGTCTGTTAAAGACAATAGATGCCTTCAGTTTGTTACTATCTTCAAAAGTTTATTGTTGTTCAGGTAGAGTTCATAAACCTTGCAGCAGCTTCTTTTTTCAGCTTTGTGCTTCCCTTTTATTTAGGCCCTCTGCTTTTATGTGCTTGCAGAGGATAGCTTAAGTTTCCCAGGGTGATATGAATGTTTTCAGCCAACCATCCAATAGCTATCTGATTAAGATACAGTTAATCTCAGAAGTAACACATTAATCCAGTCCTCAAACATTACTAATATGTTTTCTTTCTACTTTTTTTATTTTATTTGTGCCTGGAGTTTTGAAAGCTATGATTAAATGACCTTAGGGCAAAAGGAAAGTTTAGTGACTAGACAGTACACACACAAAAATATTAAAGAGATGAAACCAACATGTACATTTGTCTTAATGCTTACTGTCCAATTATTATTGAAGTATTTTCTTAGCTTCTATTTAGAGCGTCTCAGATATTATTAGTCTACTACTTAAAGACCTGAATTGTTTTCTGTTTCATCTGCCTGCTTGCACATAGTTTTGATTTCAAGAAATTAAAAAAACTAATCTTTGTCAACTACATTGTTTTACCCAACATCGAAATCGCTCAGTGGATAGATACGCTGTAGTGCAGTACAGTCTGGCGGATCTTGCTGTTATTTGGCTCATAGTGAAAGGTTTATGTAATCTACCACACCAAAGAATATGCACTTACTTTCTTTGGTAGCTGGGGCACTCCATTTTAAGATACTAATAACTATAAAAAACAACTTTTTTAAATCAGCACAGAAAGTTAACATGAAGAGTATATATGGGCCTTTCCAGAAAACTAGAAAAAGATGTGGGTAGATGGGAAAGCCAGCTCCCTTACATTCATGAGAAAGCACAGCATCCACACCATTTGCCAGTGCAGCAGAGCTGGTCTAGCCAGGATTGAAGTTTTTATTTAAATGAAGTAGTACCATACAGTATTTACAGAATAAATACCACAGACATTTTGCTAGTAACTAAATAATAGGAAATTAAATATTATCAAAAGAAGTCTTTTGTTCCACTTCCAAGCTCTAACAGAAATTACATTCAAATGGAAAAATATATTCTATTTTACTTATTAGTCAATTATCAACAGCACAGAAAATTTGTAACAATCAAGACAATACAAGTCAAGTCCATCAGCACTCTGGCTCAAGGGGAGATCACTTCTTGAAGTGAGGAAAACAAAAACCAGGCTTGATTCATTTATTTGTTACAGGAGCTTGAAAGAGGTATGAGGGAGATAAATGTGTCAATCTGAATACTAACACAGTATAGTTACATAAGTAATATGCATATATGCACAACAGTCCTCCTGTTAGTACAAATGATTAGTGTGTAAAGGCAGCACACACGTCTTCTACAACTTAGGAGTACAATCCTCAGTGGTTCAATGCCCCACTCAGACTTTGATCAACACAGCTGCTTGGGGGCACATTTCAGCCAAAAATGAATAAATTAGGTTGAAATAGTTTGTACAGTAGACCTTTCCTAGGTCAACTTCTTTTGACCAGAACAGCTTAGGGAAAGGTCACATAGGCATTCAACCAGCAGACCATAGGATGGAAGGCAGTCGTTTCTTCAGCCTGCGCAGCCAGAACCAGAACTTTACCTATATCTGATAAAGGAAATCAGCATTTTTCACAATGAGGAGCCTAACTTATACTTAAGGGAAAAAAGGTAGAAATACAAATTAAGAACACATCTAAGAAAATAAAGTTTCCTGCATGCCTTTTCAAATAAGCTATTAATGTAGCACTCACACTCGACCCAATGACGCTTACAACTGGGACATAAGATGTCCCTTAGCAAGCTACATGACAACAGTAATGTTCTCTTCCTATCATCTTCAGCAAAATACAGTCCATTTATTCAGTACCCACAGTAGGCAGCTACTGCAGTAAGTCATTTCCCTGCACAGATTTAGAGAAAGTTTTCTTCTGTAAAAGCAGGAGGCTCATAAGTCTGGGAGCATTTAACTGGAAGACACCCAGGCAGCAGGAGGGAAAGCCTCCCTCTCACCCTCCTCCACTAGGATACTGCACCAGAGCCAGAAGCAGCAATCTGATAGTAGGAGATTCAGCTTTCAAAATCCGGGCTGTCTGCTGACAGTGCCCAATGGCATGCTACGGTAACAATTATAACAGCTCTCCTAGGCAGCAAACAGGAATTGGAACAAAAGCACGTGGAACATAAGATAGAAGTGATCTCCTGACACTGCCCGTTTACACTGCATATTTGTGAACTAGAGGTAAAAAAAAAAATTCCTAAATTAATGGAAAAATTAAATCTTTCCTCTTCCGTGTTTCTAAACCCTGCTGAACTACTTTCAAAGTAATCTGGAAATCCCAGTGTTATTAGATCTTACTTCATACTATGTGTTACATAAAACCGCTCACATGAAAGCATCACTCCTGCAAACTGTTTTCTCAGATTACAGCCCATCTAGTGAATCACCACAGACACAGAAAGGCGTTTCAGGAAGCAGTGAGTATTATGAACAATGTTTAGAGAGAAACTTAAGTTTCCTTCCTGTGAACAAAACAAAGGGCTACAAGCTGTTACCATCCTTCTTTTCAGTATAAGCTCATTGGCTTATGGTACAGACTTCGTAATCCTTCCTCAGAGACACTGTCAAAGTGTTGCACAACAGCAAACAAATGACTCAATTCATTATGACCAGTGCATTCTGGAGCATATTTTAAGATAGTTTTAACCCTACAGAATTATCCAGGGTGCGTGTAAAAAAAAAACAAAAAACAAACAAACAAACAAATTGCATCCTTTTGTTTTACATCAATATGAACTTAGGCTAGCACGGTTCCCACTACAAGAGACAGACTTCAGCAGCCCAGTTTAATCATAAGCTTCTTGCTTGGAAGTTCATTACACAGTGTCTAATTCTCTTTAAACTGAATATGTATCCACTGGAAGAAATCTCCTATTAGATACAGACATTTGATTGCTCAATGGGTTTCTGCCAGCTCTAAAATTCCACTTCCTAAAAGGCAAGTTCATGTAATTTCCACCCTGCCTTTTGGAATTTTGAAAGGTCTGGTTTAAGACAAAGTTTCTGTATCTGTACCTGTTCAAAAGGCTTCATAGAATCATAGAATGATTTGGGTTGGATCATCTAGTTCCCCCATGGGCAGGGACACCTTCCACTAGCCCAGGTTGCTCAAGGCCCCATCCAACCTGGCCTTGAACACTTCAGGGACGGTGCATCTACAACTTCTCTGGGCAGCCTGTTCCAGTGTCTCACCACCCTCACAGTCAAGGATTTCTTCCTAATACCTAATCTAAGTTTACCCTCTTTCAGTTTAAAGCCATTACCCCTCATCCTATCACTACACTCCTTGATCAAGAGTCCCACCCTATCTTTCCTGTAGGCCCCCTTTAACTACTGGAAGGGTGCTATAAGCTCATACAACAGCAACAAGCAACCCCAATTCCAATTGCTACCCCAAATCTGTGGTCTCAAGTTACCCCTTGCATAAAATGAGACAAGAAATATTTTTCCCAACCCCAAATCGAGCAGCCACCTCTTTTCCCTTTGATAACTGTTTATAACTTTAATCTCTTATGAAATCCAGTGTGCTTGACCCGAAGAGGTCTCCAAAAACGTCAGTATCAGGTGTTGGGAAACATTTGTACTGTGGCTTGCATCAGAGAGGAGACTAGGGTGCAGCTATTGCGGTCTGCCACTCCACCAAACCCTGCACAAGTTCTAATTCCCTTCAAATAAGCTTAACCCAGAAACAGTTCCCAATAGCAAGAACACAAGTAGGCACTGACAGCCATAGGAAGTCATAATACCAAAATAGCTCTCCTCAACAACAAGCACCTTGTGCTTTAGATTGTTACAGAAGTAATTAATTATTAATATTGGTTAACCCAGACAGCTAACACTTTAGAGGAAGGGAGAGCAGAATACATTGGAGATTATTGAAGTTCGACTCTGCAGCTCTGGACCAGCTGCAAGAAACTAACATCAGACCAGCTCACTTCTTCATATTCAAAGTAAAGATCTGATTTTTTGGGTTTTGTTGTATTTGACTTCAGTGCCTCATTCCCTGCTTTTCACCAGGTGGTTTTACAACAAAAATTTCCATCTTCCATTCAAAAATAATCCTCTGTACCACAGTCACATAAGCACATACCTGCCATAGGCATCTTGGGTCTTGTGAGTCCACAATGAGAGACACAATTAGAGTTTCAAATGAGAAAGTAATGACTGATTTTGTGCACCATAAAGCACATCAAAACTCAACTCATTACCTAAATTTTCCTTCTGTCTTCTCCCTTTGTGCCCCTCCCCAGTAACTCCTCTCCAACACCATTCATGGTAAAATAACCAAAATAGCATGTGATCTGAACTTATTCCAATGCAGAGATAATAGGTGTAGAAATTCAGCTAAGTGATTTATTAAAACTAATTTTATAAAATAAAAATATAAAGGATGAAGGGCATCACCATAAACCCAAAGAAATACAAAGCCTCCAAGAGCTCTGTTCTTTGGTCCTTGAATCTGATCTCCCTTTATTGAAAGATTATGAAGAAATAATCAATTCAGGTTTCCTGATCTGCATAGCTTAATTTTTTAGGTGTATTTAAACTAAACTGATATAAAGAACAATTACAGTCAAAGCACCAAGTGAACCTTACCCCAAATTAACAAAGTTTCTTTTAAAGCCAACTTCATGGATAATGCACAACCTGGAATATGCACCAGCCAAATGGGAGAGGAAAAAAACCAAACATCAAATCAATGACTGACACAAAGCTTTTCATTCCAAAGCAAAAACAAGCAAGTGGCGTCCTCCATCAGCATGGGGAAGGGAAGAGAATCAGAACTGACCTACTGCAAGGAATGCTCCAACTCCATGTACTTTCACTGTTGGCATTTTTCTAGTAAATTTAAGGCTTGTTGTAATCATACAAATAAAGGGTACAACATTCAAAAGGATAAACCATAACTGCTGTCAGAGCACACTTCCCCCACTTCTAGGAGCTTAGCTTCCCATGCTCAAGTCAACCTAGTCCATGAGGTCTGTTGTGAAACTGCAACCTAGAAACAGCCTCAGTGGAGGCCTCCCCAAAACAACTCTCCTCCGAAGCCTCAGCAGGGCTCCTTCTGCCTGCTTGGTTATCAGAGTCAGCTCCTGGCTGCCTTCCCTCACGGAGCAGGGCAGCACCTCCCCTTGATGCATTCTGACAACTGGCGTAATTTCAAAGACTCACTGCAAATGCCAGTTATGACCAGACCATTTGACTGTGCTTTGATTTTTCAAACCACTGGTCTTTGAAGCTAACCAATCATGGCTAATCGACATTTGAGAGGTAAACAAGAATAACAGAGTCTCTTGGATCTCTATCTCCATATAATTAAAAAAGAGGTCATTTATTCTAGTTCTGGAAATAAGGTCCAGTACTACATAAGCATGTTTTACTGATTTTATCAAACAAAGGTGTTTGTTCAATGCTTGTGTCTAAGGGAAAAAAAGGAAAAAGAAGAGGACTGCTATTTACCTGTTCTGTTTCAGGGAAAAAAGGGGTGGAGTGTGCACCTGAGTAAAAAAAGAGCATTCCAATTTCTGCTTTGTAGAGCTGAAGACTTAGCTGTTTGTCTAACAACTTTATGCTATATCCTAACTGTTTTTTCCTGATGATGTTCCTAGCAAATTAATAAACTTAGCTTTGACAGCACTGACAACAAATGTTATCATAAAGAACCCATAAACAGTAGCATTTCTCATCTCAACAATGGAGAGATTTAACTAAACAACATGCTGCTTACAATGACTCAGTTCATTGACAGTTATTGAAAATTTTGTCTGTCTCCCACTTCAACTTTATCAACAGCAGAAAATGTGAGAAAAAAGGCTAAAAAAGGCAGATCTTGATGTTATCTATACAATATATTAGACTTCAATGGAATTCTACAGATTAGAGATATTTGACTGGCTCTACTAAACTAGAAAGTCTTAAGTTTAAAATACTGAGCTTTGAAGAAAAGTAATTGAGGTAAGAGCTAGCGCAAAGGTAAACTAGTTTCTAACCCAAGAACACCAAATTCCTGACAGACCTTGTTTCTAACATAAATGGATCTTTGTCAAACTGCAGTCTATAAATCAAATCTTAATTCAAATATAGGGCAAGCAGAATGGTACAGTTTATCAAAGTCTTCAGGGATATAGGCAACTCTTTAAACACATATTTACTGGATGGGCTGATGAAAATTATTTTCCCAACACTGCAGATGTAACTCTTGCCAGTCCACATCTCCTGAACCCCAGCACCAGTACTTCATTATGCATATCTCGGTGCATAATCAAAAGACTATGTATCTTCCTCTTAAACTCTTAATCCAAGAATATTTAGGTGGAAAAAGAAGGAGATATATGTAGACTAAGCTGCTTTACAATTTAGTGTTAAGACTGAAACTAACCATATGAGCAATGACGGTGAGACAGCAAAGTTGAATTGCTGTTTTTGGCAGCACATGTCAGTAGGAGTCCAATGGTTTTAGGCAAAGCAAGAGCATACCTCCAGTCACATGGGGATTAGCAGCTCCATTCCTCTTTTAGAGGAGGTTCTCCTTTCTGAGTCACTACACTGACCTCCTGAATCTTATTTCTGAAGAGCTTTGTTCCAGTCAAGCAAAACAACAGTAATACAATGGTCATTCTCTTTGAGAAATCTAGCTCTACTTCTGTCTGTAAGCCACATGTCTCTGCAGTCCACTAACTTGTCAAACCAGCAACTCAGGTCTTAACTTTGTTAATCAATTCTAGAGTAATCCAAACCCAAGTTTGACTAAACTCAGCAACTCAGCCACATCCAGCTCTAAATAAAAAAAAGAAAAAAACAAAACACCTCAACAAGAGTCAACATATAAGAATGAATACTTGGGAAGAAATTTTATAATAAAGTTGTTCCCATGTTAGCAACAGCAGAGATGCTCTAAGTCATCTCAAGAGCTATAGTAAAATTAACACAACAGCTATCTATTACTTATAAAAATCTGAGAATGGTCCTTCTCTCCTTGAAGTAAGAGGACTAGGCAACACTCTGGATTTAAGTTTCATCGGATTCTCTGCTTAATCTGCAGCAAACAGGAGTGGTCCAAGAAATTCTCACTTTAAAGAACTTCATACTTTGCATCTTCCATAGCTTAGGTCAAGTACATCTGTCAGCTACCTTCCCCAACTCCTTCCCACCAAAAGTCCAAGAGCCTCCACATATTGCACCCATTTCTTTTTACTGCCAGGACAATATACAGCCCTGCAAGCTTTGTACCTTCACCTCCCCCATGCCAGCGAGTTATGGGTCTCTATTTTCATACAGCACTTTTACTTCTTTAGCAAGATGGAAGAGTTCTTTAAGGTGTTAATATTTTAGTTTCCCTTAGGGGAAGAAGCAAAGCCAAAAGACAAACATCATCAAGGTTAATGAAAAGCCCCACAGGCTTAGTCAGTTATATTTTAAATTATTGCTGCTACATCCACTGTTTTTGGCTTGGGAGCTGGACTCCTGCTACATTAATTCTCCTCCTGAGTACCCCTCAAGCTACTAACAATACATAACGGTGTTCTCTGCTTCTAACCAGGGGGATGAAAGTCAAGTTAGTGGCTCAGAGTCATCTCTGACAGTCTGGTACAGACTAGCGATACCATCTGCCTCTGAGCTCCCTCCTCATATTTCAGCATAAGCATAAACAAGCTGTTCATAGGCAGTCATCATTTTAGGCAGCCAAGAATTTATCATACGATGTAGGTATAGGCACAGTCTCCTTCAAGAGAGGTATTCCTTCCTCTTCCTCCTCCCCCCCCCCCCCCCCCCCCGCCCCACCTCAAAAAAAAAGAAAATGGAGTAGCACCTCAGGACACCACAATAGGACTATGGAAGAACAGAAGTTAGGGTAGGGTGAAAGAAACAATAAAATTCCATCCCAAAGATACCAGCCAGTGAAAACAAAACGCAAAACAGTGCAAAAAGGAGGAAACAAAAGGTCTAGTGTTCTCACTCACTCTGATGTGGCTTGAGCCCTACCAGTGGAAGTCATTAAATCAGGCATGAAAACATATGAAAAGCCATGTGGTTGTTTGCTATTCAAAGTAACAAAGTATATACATATAAGACTAAAACAAACAAATGCAGTGCATGCATCTTACTACCTGAACACTACATTTTAGAGGAGACTTCACAGCATCTTCATTTTATGCAGGTCAAATTGAATTTGACTACAGGAATGGAAAATTAATAAATCAAACTTTACAATTTCAGGCAAACAGAAGAATCTGATCACCAGAAATCTCTTCCACTTGAAACAAGTGAGGGCAATTTTATTTGAGAGTTACTGTTAATACAGAGTTTTCATTGCAGGAATACTGGCTCTTTCCCCCATCTATACTTCCTTAGACTGCCCAGAATCCACCCTCACTCTTCTACTGGGAAGCATTATTCCACAGCCCTGATTCCAAGCTTGTAATGACAAGGAAAATCATGTTTATAGCACTCCCTGACATCCCAGTGGGCAATGGGAGCATGCAGCAACAACAAACACTCACACAGACCCTATGGACACAAATGCTTCAGAAGTAGCCAATACAGACAGGAAAACAGAAGCCCTGTATCTTAGATAAATGTTATTTCTTTTTAAAGGAGAAACCTGGTCTGCCACAGTATTGTTTACCTGCTCCTGGAAAACAAGGAACAAGGTCCCATGAAAGCTATTAATTCTTTTAACATAACAGATAAATAGAATATCCAAGTTAATAATGAGAATAATACTGTTGCTCTATTGACTTCTTCAATGTATGAGAAGAAAATTCATAGCGTTAGAAAGCAGCTAAATTTTTACAGCTAAAGTTTTACTGTCACTTCAGTGTACCACAGGAGTCCAAGCAATGGCACTATTATCACATTACAGGCAAAGCTATCCTGCCAGCTCAGGGAAGAAAAATAGACAGCCCATACACAGAAACCATCATTTGTTAAGTTTCCATGAACAACAAATGTGCACAATACAAAAGGCTACATGGTAGTTTCCTTCTCAATCTACTACCCTACCCTCAAGCAGATTGTAAGATAAACAACTCCTCTGCATATGCTGGTGACTGTCATTGTTTCATGATGGGCCCTCACAGCAGACCCTGTTACAATCCATATGCCATCTGAACCTGTTCATAAGGGAGCTGCAAGTATTTAAGCAGCAATAAAGATCAACACCAACCAAAAAAAATCCCACCCTACCCCAGTAGAAGAATACGTCAGATTATAGATCATGCTCACTAGAATTCAAATACTACCAATGATGGCATACATCTCAACTTTGCACAAAACAAGGCTCATTTGATTGCAAACTGGGACTTTTCAGCTTGTAAATAATACAATATGCAGGATAAGCCTGCACAGAACAATAGCTTCTGTTTTAAAGAGGTCTCATAATTCAGCATAAAGTTGCTAGAGGGTTATTGGGTAATTATCTTTCCTCTGCATGCATCCAAATTCCACCAACGCTAATCACACACAGAGCAGATAATGTAGTTCTTTCTGTAGTCCACTCCTGCAATCCATCCCCATCATACAGTTTTCTGTAACACTTTTTAGGTTAGATTCCCTGAGACAGAATTCAGCTTTACAAGTTTCTATCCCTCATGTCCTGTTTCTAATAACTGTGATACGGTTTTCTGCACTTCCCAGCTCATAAAAGCAATAGATGTGAGAAACTGAAACACAAATGAGTACATGGGTAAGTAACAGTAGCGGTAACAGGAACAGACCAGAAACTTTCCATTCAAAGTGGTAGTTGCAAGTGCTTTCAAAGCAAAACTTCAGACAAGACCTCATACGCAAATCTAAGGATTTTTCCAGAAAGTTCTGAATTTCATGACTTGAAAGCACACAAGTATTTTAGGAATAAGGTAAGTACCTGATAATGAATATGGAAAAAGAAAACACATCATGTGACAAATCGAGAAACATAGTCAAGGGTATTACTTGACTGGATACATCGAGTGCACAAAACGTCTTAAATGGCCTCACGTTTCTCTAGCTTTTCTTAAGCCAACATGGGAACAGCACACATGCAGTATGCCAATAAAGCGCTCAATGTGCCAACACAGAAGGTAGACGGATACACCCAGCTGTTTCTGGGAAGCCAGAAAACGCCGCGGCGGGTGAGCCGGCAGACCCAGCCCCTCTTTGTTCCGGGGAGCCCCACGAGGCCCCCGGTGCGGCTGTGCGCTCCTCCGGGTCTCTCACGGCAGGCACAAGCTGGTATGCAACAAGTCACCCTTTCCGATACCGCAGAGCTGCGGCAAGCATCACCTTCCCTCGGGCACCGGTGGCTCAGGGGCATTTTGCCTTTCGTGATTCACTGGAAGGAACCGTTTCCACCCCACCCCACTCGCCCGGGCTCGCAGCAAGCGGCTGAGTCACGCTTCACCGAAAAGAGCTGCGAAAGGGATGCCCAGCCAGGGGAGGGGGAAGATGAGGGGGAAGATGAAGGCGGTCCCCACCCCCCGCCCCGCCAGCGAAGACCCCGACGCCGCGCCCTGCCTCACCGAGCCCGGCCAGCCGCTCCACCAGTCCCGCGGCGCGGAGGGTAGCGGGGCCGTGGTCCACTCCCCGCCGTTTCTGCGAAACAAAGAGAAGGGAGATGCGTTAGCCGGCGCTGCCTGCAGCCAGGTACGCCAGCCCCGCCGAGGGGAAGGGAGCCAAGCGGCCGCTGCACCCGCCTGCCCCCCGCCTCGGCGGGGTGTGGGGGGGCGCCTCTTCCCCTCCTCCCGCCTCGGCCGCGATGCCCACCTGCCCCCTGGAGAGCGGGGCTCCCACCAACGCCACGGAGTGCGCCTGCTTGGGCAGCTGCAACCCCGCATCCGCCTGCCTGCGGAGGAGCCGGGCGAAGCTGCTGCGCAGAGCCATGATGCACTCGCCGCGGAGCCGCCGAGCGATGCCCGCCGCCGCCGCCCCGCTCCTCTTAAGGAGCTCCAGCCCCGCCGGCTCCCCGCCTCCCGCCCCTCACACGCCCGCGCCGCCCGGCCAACGGCAAGCCCGCGCGCCCGGAGGTGTGTCCCGCCCCCCGCGGCGCACGCGGCTCAGCGCGCGACGGCCCGGGAAGGGGGGGGGGCGCCCGGCAGCCCGGGGCGGCCAACGGCTCCTCCGCAACGGCCAACGCC
>VFFE01007687.1:2167460-2267140 GCA_008921705.1 Burhinus oedicnemus | reverse complement strand
CACCTCCCGGCCTCGCACCGCCGGCGGGCTCGCGCCCGCCCGGTCCGCCTCCGCCTCCTTCTCCCTGCCGGGGTTTTTCCATTCCCAGTCGTCATCTCCCCGTCCTCCCCCGAGGACCCAGGGCCGCCTCACCTCGCTGGCGGCGGCGGGCAGGGCTGCCAGGCCACCCCTCGCCCCCGAGGCGGCGGCCCCTTCACGGCCTCCTCCCCGCAGTCCCCCGGGGCAGGTGGCACAGCGGCTCTCCTTGCCCTGCCGAGAGGACGGGCCCGGGGCTGGGGGCAGCGGCACAGCGCGCCGGGGGAGGTCTCGGGGAATCCCCCGTCCCTTGGTGCTTCCCCCGCTTCGGCCGCTGCGAGAGAGCAGGCCCCGGGGGGATGGATCTTCGCGTGAAATGGTGGAACTTGTAACTGCCCCAGGGGTGAAACACCGCCTCGGCACAGCTCCCTGGCTGGGCCACACAGCTCCCGAGAGCCACCTCACAGCAACGCTCCTCCCTGGCTTTGCTGAAGAAAAACTGGGGCACCGCTCTTCACCTCATAACCTTGATAAAGCATTAAAAAAGCCACCTCCCCGGCACCTGCCTCGAATATCTGATCTCGGGGTGTCTTGGCCTGAGACGATTCACAAGTTCCAAAAGCTCTCACTGTTCCTATTCACAGCACAGTTGAAGGATTACAGATTAAGAAATGATTTAAAAACTACTAAATGCCCCCATTTTTCCCTTCTGCGACAAGGCAACATGACTCCTACTGTCAAATGTGCAACCTTATGTACACATTTGAAAGAAAGGCTGGCAGCGTTCATGACAGGAGAGACGACAGGGCGCAAACATGGTTAAACTGGGACTTGCCAGTGACACCAAAAAAAAAAATCCACACACACTATTGCTTTTTCCTCTTAAGATTTCCAAGTCCTCTCCTCGCCTCTGTATCTCAGTAACTTCCCATGTCTTTTTGTTAATGTGAGTTACCATTACTGCTCCTCCAGGAACCCACACTTGTTTTCCCTCCTGCCACTGACCTTCTTGCTCTTCACGCTGCTTTTTCTTCTTCTACCCCTGACTCTGATTTTTCTTTCCCCTTCTCCTGTCCCCATCTCCTAGGCTGCCATACCAGAGCTCCTATTTATTTACTTCAGTCTTTCTCACCTGTCATTTCAAACACTTTTTTCCTTTTTAAAAACCCTGTAACTCTGGTTTCAATTTATTGTTTTTTCCACTTTCACTCCATCTGTAAACTCCTTTCACCCTCTTTTTAACTTCAGCAATTTCTCCTCCATTCCTGCAGTTCATTTTTCCCTCTCTAGGCCGGCTCACCTTTTCTCTCCAGAGCTCCAGCCCATCCCTCACCTCGGCTCTTGTGTCACGGTGGGATCCTGGACGTGCATCCAGCCTTCCGTTAGTGCATCACCCACTCCTCTCGGCCGAGCAAAGATCTTGGTAGCGATTCCTCAATGCCCTGTGGTTTCTCATGTCCGTTAAAGACTCTTTTGCTGCCCTTGCAAGAAGAAGTTAACAGGTTTATATATATACAGTATCGATCCAAGAGCTCTGAAGGGATCACGCGTGAAGTAAATCACTTGCAGAAAGATGGTATCTGCAATTAAATCTAACAGGCATGCTCCAGGACCACAGGAAAGGGGGAACAAACGTAAAGGGCAAAGGAGTTAGGGTGACGGTCTGGAAATTAGAGCTGTCACTTTATGTCACTGCCCGGCAAGTCATACGGTGTAATAATTGGAAAGTATTTAGGAGAACACAATACAAAGACTAAGTGTCTGTACACAAAGCCAAGTCTCCAATTTATTACGTACTTAGACGGCAAGGAACCAGAAAACACTGCTTTAATCTTTGAAACAAAAATTACTAGAAAAAAACAACAGAGCTTGTAATAAAGCATGGTACAGGCAAAAAGATACATTTTTTTAATGTAGTAGCAACAGGTAAAGGCAAATGGGGAAAAAAACCCGTGTGTCTTCATCATGGCAAGAGACATACACAGCAACACTAAAACCTGCGTAGTTTAAAACTGTTACTAGAAAACTGGAGGAAGCAAGTGGTGGACTACCGGCCTTTGCAGACCCCAGGATGCCCACCAGGATCACGGAAAGACGCCTGGCGAGGCTTCACCGCGCCACACAATCCAGCGGCACACCCTGGCGACAGAGCGAGAGCGGGGCCGGGGCCGGGGCAGGCACCCCGCGGCCGGTGAGGCGCCGTTCGGCGGGGAGGACCAGGCCGGGCCCGCCTCCCCGCCGCTCACCTCAGCCCAGGCTCCTCCCGCACCGCCGCGCCAACCGGAAGCGCGTGCTTGGGCCGTACCACCGAGGCGGGCGGGCCGCTCTAGGCCGCTTCTCCGTGGTTCCGGCGGGGCGGCATGGAGGAGCGGCGGTACCGCTCGGCCTCGGGGGCGCCCATCGCGCTGCGGTGCCGCCAGCACAGCGCCTCCTGCCGGGAGCTGGCGGTGCGCTGTCCCCGCTTGCAGCTCCGCTCGCTCAGCGCCGCCACCTCCGCCGCCTGGCTGGCGGCCTACGGACTCTTCGTACTCAGCGAGGTACCGACCGCCCCCCGGGCCGCGGCGGGAGCACCGGCCTCGCCCCGTTCTGCCGCCCCCACACCTCTCGGCGGCTTAGACGCCGAAGGGTGACTCGGAGGCCCGGCCCTGCGCCTATGTCCCGCTGAAATACCGGGGGCGTCATCAAGGGGCTGTGGTTGGCATCCGAGAGGGTCGGTGGCAGCGCGTGTCCCCAAAGGGCGCCGGCCCGGAGGGAGGTGCGCAGCCTTTGCCGAGGTGCTCCTACGGCGTGGGCAGCGCCGGCCAAGGAAGGTGGTGAGAGCCAGTGGAACGGCGGTCTCCATATATCCTGGGCCTCCTTCATGCTCCGGGAACACCGAGGTGGTAGATCGTGATGAGTATGTGGTGAAGAGAGAGCTGTGCTAGCCAGCGTCTGAAGGCCCGCAGGCTGCAGCCTGGGTGCTCTTGGTGGCTTCTCAGATGCCTCCATTGGTTTGTAGCCCCTTGCCAGGTAGGGTAGATGTACGTAGGGGTGTTGAGTGATGCCTAGCGCATTCTTGTGAGTCCAAATAACAGATGTTTACTTGCAGAGATGAGTTGCAGGAGTCTGGAATAAAGGATATATTGAAGAAGGTGAGTGATTACTAATCCCCAAACGGATTTTCCTGAGTGACTCAGAGAGCACTGCACCATGAATGTCATCTAGTTGCTCACGTTTCACAGCCGAGGCAGTGAGACCTTGGCAATACAGGTTTCAAAAGCTGCTGATAAATCCAAAAGTATTAGTTTAGATATCTGATCTGTGACGCATACTTGCAGGGAAGGATCAATTTCTAGACCCAGACCAGTTATCTCCAAATTGAAGTCAGTAGCTTGACTGAAGAAGCTGGTCGCTGTGACCAATGCTATGACTGTTACGCTTCAATTTTTTTCAATAATCTTTCCCAAGGAATGAAGACAGAGCTTGCAATGTCAGTTGACATGTTGACACGTTTCTGACATGAAAAGATGGTTTGCGTTCACGTTCTTCTAGCTGGAAGAGAAGCTGTGTTTGAGTTTTGTTTGTTACAAAAGCATACACCCCAGCCAGTAGTTACCACCTACTGTCCTCCTGCTTCGTTTTACACGTGCTCATACAAGTGACTGCAATTCTTCCCTTCTGCTGGGAAAGCAGATCTGAAAATATCTCTCTGTGTGGATTTCAGTGTCTGTAATTCATGACTGGTTTTTTTTTCCATTATAAACTTTCAGAGAAGTCCTGTATCCTTTCTGTTTGAATGTGGCTTCTTTACCTCCTATGGTTGTACAGGCCCAGCTTGAGTGGTAGGGCCATGCAGTTCTCTTCCTTTAGGAAGTGTCAGTTATAACTTTGATGCCTGGAGCTCTCTAAAACATGTCCCAGAAATAGGCTGTAGGTTGCGAACCTTTAGGATTTATTCCCAGGTAAGCCATCTTCAGATGACTTACTGTTTGTTGCCTGTAGTTTCATCAGTTATATATTGTTTTATGTAACAGCAACCCCAAGATTGCAGCGTGCAAAAGATGTTTGTCCTCAGACAAAGCACAGGAGAAAGCGAATGTTCTCTAGATTGGTATTTTAAGGCAGGAAGAGAAGACAAGGTTTGAACAAGTTTAGACTTGCAGTTCATAAGAAGAAAACCACTAGGCCAGTGGTTTTTCCTAAGAGATTTGTCTTCCCCTCTGAGACTCCACCCTCAGTTCTGGTAGACATTTCACAACGCTTCTCTGTCAGTGACATCATCTCTGTAGACATTTGTTATAACACAGAATCACAGGGGTTGGAAGGGACCTCTGGAGATCATCTGGTCCAACCCCCCTGCCAGAGCAGGATCACCTAGAGCAGGTTGCACAGGATGGTGTCCAGGTGGGTTTTGAATGTCTCCAGAGTCGGAGACTCCACCACCTCTCTGGGCAGCCTATTCCAGTACTCGCTGTCTTTGATGTAACTAGCTGGTTTTGGTTGAGATTTCAGCACTACATTTACAAGGGAATAGAATTTTCTTGCAGTTTTCAGTTTCAGCTCCCATTCCTTCAGACCATACCGTGAAGACTGATTTAAACCTCATTACACATATATCAGCCAGCCAGATGAATAAAAGAAGTCCACCTAAGTAAACTTGGCTTGTAACTTTAGCTTTGATATTATAATTTAC
Organism: Burhinus oedicnemus; assembly: GCA_008921705.1. NCBI lineage: Eukaryota > Metazoa > Chordata > Aves > Charadriiformes > Burhinidae > Burhinus > Burhinus oedicnemus. Next base: position 2,262,453 of record VFFE01007687.1, on the reverse strand, counting down.
TGTGCAGTATTACTTTGTCTAAAGCCATGTTCAATTAATTGTAGGACCAGAGCTCTATCTTTGCTTGGCTTGTGTTACAGAATAGTATGGTGCTTTCTGCTGCTATCTTCATCACGCTGATTGGCCTGATCATATACCTGCACTTCGTGAAAATTGACCAGGAATCACTATTGGTCATCGGCTCGCTTGGCATTCAGGTGACTTCATCCTATGCTTCAGGGAAAGAGAGCACAACCTTCATTGAGATGAATCAAGTGAAGGATGTGGTGATCAATGAAGCCATCCATATGGTAATTATACACAGTCTTGCTTCTTGTGTATCTGTGGGCACACTCACATCCAGTGTATTTTCATGGGCCTGATTTACCAGAGCAATTAAGCACAGCACCATCCATAGCTTTACTGACATCAGGAGCTTTGTTTCAGATTTCTCTCTTTATTCTCTTACCTGTTCTCTCACCTTTAAAGGACAGCTTAAGTCAAACAAATAACCTCAAAAAACTAAATCTGTCCCTTAGATAATGCCACTGACACTGAGGTAGTGGTTTTAGTTGTTTGTGTTGTTCTGTTCTTACAAATCCTGATGCCAAACTCCGTGAATAGTCAAGACGGAGATAAGATAGAAAACTTAAGAGATGATTTTTCCAATTTCTGGGGTTTTCTGCAAAGCTCCTGTAGAAAAGCAGACCTTACCCTTCCAGCACGTGTGTGTTCTTTTCAGGTTAAAAATTTAACAGAAAAAAAGACAGGTAAAATGATTTTTTTGTTGTGTGAAGGGAGCAAAGCTATAGATATAAATTTGTAGACTTGACTGTGGCTTGGGGTGATTGGCCTTGAGCCCACTGAGTTGAAAGAGGTTCTCTTTCTGTGGTAACTCCGGGCACTTTGATAGCATTTTCGAACTTTGATGATTTTGTCTGTTTGTCTTGTAGCAAAAAGTTATCTACTACCTGTGCATCCTCCTCCAGGACCCTGGAGATCCTCAGGGAGTAACTGAGATTGTGCCGCTCTTTCAGGTGAGTTTGCCTGAATGGTGGAGAAATCCAGATCTGTGGTCTGTGCGTGTGTGCCAGTTGTCTAAGTGTATCTTTATTCCACTACAGGTAGCTGATTACAGTTGCCTTTCCCTGACTGGGCCTTCAGGTTGGCTCTTAAGGCATTGTGGAATGGGTGGTATTGGAAGTCTCTCAGAACTACGTACCAGGGTTTTTTTTCATTTGCTCTCCATTCAAAGACCAGGGAGCTGTGTAAATCTGAACCCAACCAAGAGCTTGCATGAAGTAGAAGTCTTTGGCTCGTGTAGGGTACTGACGACTCATACAGCTTTCCGTGTTACCATCATAACTATAGCACTGTGTGGTAGTTGATTTTTCTCTCAGCTCTGTGTGCCAAAAGTGCTCATAAAAACCTCCTTGGCATTAGAGTGACTTCCCCTGTCTCACATGTTGACAAAGATCACAGTACAAGCTGTGAGCAATTTGCTTAATGTATAATAACTTGTTTGCTTTACCATTACCCCGTTTCCCCTTTCTTCTCTTTTGCTAACCTGTTCATAATCCCATTTTGGGGATGGATTTTATTTCTGCCGTTCTTTATATTCCTAACACAACAATGCCCTGATCTTTGAGTGGTGGTAAGCAGTACAGAGGTACCTCACATCGTAGACAGCTGATGTTTATAGCCCTCTCTGTCCTTCCTAATTCACGTGCTGCTGGTGACTGTTGATTTCTAGTCCAGATCCAGTTTATGACTGGATATAGTCTTCAGCTAAATACTTACAGGTATAAATAGAGTATTCCATTGCTACTTGCTGCTAACTTGGTCCCAGAGTTGTAAGGACATTTACTAACAGTAATATAGATGAAGTATTTCACACAAAGTCAAGGGAGAAAAAATACATTTGCTGGAAGTCAGCAACTGCTAAATTCCAGCTGCACTCAGGAACCTGGTTTTAGTTATACATGTTCCATTCCAGCTTCAAAGAGGCTGCCTGGCATTTGTGTACTTTTTTTTTTTTTTTTTCCTAGCTCAACTCTGAACAGTGTTGTTTCCATGGAAATATCTTAGTATTGGTAGAGTTGACTCCACCAGCAAAGGAGGTACAGAAAGAGCTGTGTCAGTTTGCAATTCATTACCTGTCAGTAATTCTCACTTTAATGTGCAAGTTAGTATGTTACTTAGTTTTGAAGGAACAGTAATTAGTAACTTCATTGCGTCTCCTTCATTGGGTTCCTCTAAGTTATGTCAGCCTTCAAAAATACAATTTACCGTGTCACTGAGCCCAGGAGCAGAACTGACCTATTGTTCTCTTAAGCAACGCTTGCAAGGAGAGGCGTTTGATGGACTTTACACAGTAATGCTGTTTTGGGAGCTCAAAAGTCATGGGACTATAGGGACTGTGGGACTGGGAAACTTTCACCTCCTTGGTGGTTTTAATCTGGTCCAGGTTAGAAATGATAGAAAATCATTATACTTTGACCACTGTTCGCTGTTTGTGTGAAATGAAGTGATGTTTTCAGTTGACCTACCGTTGTCCTTTTGTTGATGGTACTACCAGGGGCCAAGGGCCAGGTGTCTAAATTCCATCTTGAAGGTAGATTTTTCAGGGTGGCAGTCATCTAGGATGGTGGATTAGTGTATGGAAATTTGTTGTTTGGTAGGTCTCTAGAGGGAGTACGGCCTAATAGATAGGGTTGGAAGGTGTGGATTTTCTTCCATACTGTCACTGTGCACTGTGAGCAGAGAAAGGGGAGGATTTCCAGTTTGGTGAGAGACTCATGCTAACTGCAGAATGGCGCTGCGTGTTTTGACCTGACAGCTTTAGGGACTGGCATTTTTCATCACAGAGCGGGTATGGCTTATGGAATGAGTTTGCATTCCTATATCACCAGCTTACATCAAACACCTCCTGGAGTTTCATGAATTATTTCTCAATGGACATGTAAAAGGGAAATCTGTCCTCCATTGACTTAATGTGAGAAAGCTAATCAACTACAGATATCTTGCTGTTGTATTTCTTCTGCATGTCTGCTTCTGATAGTCAGCTTTGTGTCAGCTGTCTCCACATTTCCTTTCTCTGCCTGACAGATCTCACTAGTGGGAAGTTAAAGCTTTCCAGCTCTTACAGCAAGTTCAGAGCCTCATTCTCTGTTGTTTGACTTGAATTCTAGAGCTCCAAGCCACGTCTGGACTGCCTGATAGAAGTGTACAAAAGTTGTCAAGAAATCCTGGAGCAGAGGAAGACAGCTCCACTATCAAGTGGTATAAAATAGTAAAAAAAAAAAATAATCAAGGCAGCAAACTTGCAGCAGGACTTGGAGAGACACATGGAAAAGCAAGCAAAACTGCCCCATGTCTTTTGTTAATTAGATGAGTAGAAAGTGGTGCAGCAATACAGCAATGTTAGGTCTAAAGGCCTGCACAGACTTACAGAGTTGTTACAGAAAATGTCAGCTCAAGCAGAGAACTGAACCTCGAAATCCTGTGCTGTGAAGACAGGTGAGCAGAAATTTTCAGAGTTAGACAGAAGGTTTTTCCTTGCCTCTCCAGAAAAGAATCATGGGGAAATAGAGCAAAAGGAGGCGAGAACATGCATCAAATATTTACTCTTTTGTGGATCTGAAAATTGTGATAAACTCACAATGTAACCTTGTGGACTGCCAAAAATGTGCATTTTGTTTCTTTGTTTCTATTTAACCCTTTGTTTGAAAAAAGCATATGCCACTCTAAATACCAAAGCTGATAGGTGGGCTGGGATGATAACTTCCTAATCCACAGGAGAATTTCAGAAAGAAAATCACAGAAAATTAAAATACACTGTTGCATTCAATTATGTTTAATGAAATAAACATAGGAGAGCAGACCTTTGCCTCTTCAGGGATCTGCTGGAAAGAGTCCCATGGGATGGGACCCTAGAGGGAAGAGGGGTCCAAAAAAGCTGGTTGATGTTCAAGGATCACCTCCTCCAAGCTCAAGAACAGTCCATCCCAATGAGCAGGAAGTCAAGCAAAAATGCCAGGAAGCCTGCATGGATGAATAAGTTGCTCCTGGCAAACCTCAAACACAAAAAGGAAGGATACCGAAGATGGAAGCAGGGACAGGTAACCTGGGAGGAATATAGCAACACTGCGATGCAGTTAGGAAAGCCAAAGCCCACCTGGAGTTGAATCTGTGGAGGGATGTCAAAGGCAACAAGAAGGGCTTCTGTAAGTACATAAGTAGCAAAAGGAGGACAGGGAAGGTGTGGACACATTGCTGAATGGGCCAGGGGCATGGTGACACAGGACACGGAAAAGATGTGGCATTGAAAGGGCCACATCAGTTGCTCTGAGAATATGAGAATGTGTTGTTGAAAGTGATGGTAATAACTATGTGAATAAAGGTTTATTGATCTGTGCTCCCATGAGTAACTTAAGGTTGGGAAGTTCTTCCTTGTTGATGAGCTAAGTTACTGTAACCTTTAACTGTTACTTTTCTCTTTTTTTCCATGACTCCTTAATAATGTAACTAAGACAACTGAAATGTCAAAACAAGAGCTAAACCAGCAAGTTGGCAGGAGCCATGGGGTCATGCTTAATTTGCAAACAATGCTATACTGTGGTTGTCTACATAATCTCAAATTAAAATATGTGGCAACATACCATCATACAATATGGTAGAGATAAGGTGATTTATTTTTGTTCATGGTACTGTGAAGTTTGAAAGACACAAGTTAGCTCATGTCACAGGAAGTATTCTAGTTGTCCAAGTGAAAGGCAGCAGCTTGGGGATGTGCTACTGGTTTTTGGGTAACATTGTCTAGGTTACATCATTTTTTAATGTTTTTATTTCTCATAAATACTTTAAATGTTGGGGTTGGTGAGATTTTTGTTTCCAGTGCTGCCCTACTGTAAGTTGGTGGGTCTCTCTTAAGTTAGTGAAGCTACACCCTGATGCAGACTGTTTGGTTGCAAGTCCAGGCAGAACTGGGGAGGGTGAGTGTTGGGGGCAGGAGCCAAAATTGGCTGTTAACAACAGTGGCAGGCCCTGGGAGCATGGCCATGTAAATGACTACAATGGAGATCTTTTGACTAAAAAGCATGTGGTATACTTGAGTTGCATATATAGTGTGGGGCGTGGTTCAGCCAGGTTGTGTTTTTTCATGGGGAGGAGAAATGGTCAAGGCCCTTGAGGAGCACTCTAGCAGCAGGAAGATGTGCTGAGCCATGGGGAGAATGTGTCAGAAAATAAATTATGTCTCAGCAGAGTGGACAGAGTCTTGGGCTTAAGAGTGTGCTGGGAACATTAACTATGGTGTAAAAATCCCATGAAGTCCTGAGAATGTGCACTGAAGAAATGACCAAGTAGCTGTGTCACAGGAGGAAGTCTGGAAGATTGTTTTAGCAGTCTTTTGAAGGAGTGAACATCCTGCAGTCATGGGAGTGCACTTTAGTCATGCACTAAAGCTAAGAGAAGATCAGCAGAGCGAAACAAGGAATTGGGCTAGGGCAGGTTTGCACCAGGTATGTGCCTGGATACCAAACACAATCTTTGTACTTCTTTGTTTACATCGAGACTATTTTGGCTTTTAAAATAGTTTCTTTCATTCTGAGAATAATACAGTTTAATTAATGATAACTGCATTTTATTAAGAACAAACAGAAATCTCACAGTATCTCCCAGACAGCCTTTTACATACACATGTGGTTAGGAAAACAAAGGCTTTTGTTGTCTCATTCTATGCTGCAGCAATAGTCATTGGCAAAAGCATTGGTTAAAATAAAAATTGTTTTCTCTACCAAAGAATCATACACAATAGGTATCTACACGGGGTTGGTTGGTTGAAGTCAGGTAAGCTATAAATAGGAGGTATATGTGCACCCATCAGAGTGGGGTGGTCCCTGAAATACTCAAGTATTGGTGAATATTTTTAAGAAATAAGGAAGAAGAAAAAGTTCTGTATGCCATGCTTCTCAATTTAAAGTGCAGTTATGGCAGAAAATAATGAGCTTCAGGACAGCTCTTGCTCATTCAACATCTGTGCTTCCTGTTTGACCTGGTACAAGTCTCCAAGGACGTGAGTGTTAGCACTGTAAGGTAAGTACAGCCTCTGAACTGTGAACTGGAGACTTTTATGCCTTGAGCATCCTCAGCACCGATGACAGCTCAGCTTATTCTGAAGCAGCTTTGTTACTGGTGGCATACAGGAAGCAGGCTGCCAAACAGACCTTCAGATACAGGAGGAATTGTTAGGAACAGGTGACTGAGTGAGGAGGAATAATGCTCTCTGTATTCAAACTGATGTACCTATACTAAGATCACTGTGTGCGAAATACATACTACTGACCACTCTATCAGGATATATAGTCATTTGAAAGTATCTAAGGGAAAGAAAAAGACTAAATACCTTCTCAAAATTGTTTTTGGCTCAGAAAGCTTCCACCCTTTTCTGTAACTTCAAGGGATGGTCCTGAAATTCATAACCAGGGGGTACATTACCGGATGTGCACATCAGTTCTCTGTTCATACAATCTTTTCCTGTCATATGTCTGCCATATTGTTTCCACAACCCACCATGGGGTGGTTTGGGTTTGGGGTTTGGGTTGGGATTTTTTTTTATGTTACAAAGATGCTGCTAAGGGATTGCTTAGAATGATTTTTGTCTGTCCCATGCTTTTCTCTTAATTTGTGGCTTTGCACCCACCATAAGAGTGAAACAAAAACTTCTGGAAGTATCAGCTCCACTGTGTGCATTAGTTGGATATTTCAAGGTTGGTGGCAGGCACTAGGGAGTAAAAACACTGGTATGGTTGGTTTGTTCATTTGTGAATAGCTTTGGTTTGATATTACTGAATTCTTTCTAATGGTTGGATTCACACTGTTTTAATTTGGGAAAGTTGCCCATGAATGTGTAATTATTCTGAAGTTGCAGCTGGTACTTTTGAAAGCGCAGTTATTCTTCCTTAGCTTTTTTAGAATGCTTATGAAAATAGCTGAATTCAAGCCAGGCAGACTGAGATTTTCAAGAAGAATTGCTATTTTTCTTTTATTTGTTTAAAAGCCATTAACCTTCTCAATCATAACAAAGTTCCTTTGAAACAGATCAAAAAAACCCTGTTCTTTAGGAAAGTCTGAAGAACAATAGTTGAGCACACATTTGCTGACTACCTCCTCCTTGCTATGGTAGCATGAAGGAAGCAGGAGTTTGAAAGGAGCAGCTTCTGTCAAGTTAGAATGGCAGAGCTGGTTTGGGAAGATCTGTTCCAGTTGCTGAAAGACAGAAAAAGTACAAAATTTGCTTGCCTTGTCTTCCGTTGTCTGAGATTATGTGCCGTTTCAAACACATCCCAAAACATCTACAACAGTGATTAACAGAAAGAGTCTTTGAAAGTGCTTGTCTGACGGTGGAGCACGTGACATATTCAGCCCTGTAGCAGAGATCTAATGTTCATCTATTGTGCAGAACAGCATCGACTGCCGAAATATATCAGTCCCGTAGGAGCTAGGGCATCGCCTGACAGTGTTTCAGTCGCAGTCATTCCGAGTCCTCAACATGCAAAGACACCAGGTTTCAGTACCACTGAACTCTTAGTCTATACTCACTATTTCAGATCTGAAATTACCCTTGACTTGCATTGAAATTACTTTTGTCAGTTTAGTTCCTCTTCCTTCTCAACAGTCTTCTTCCTTTCTTTCATGCCTGGAACAAGGACTTGGAAAGTTTCTGTCTTTCAATTTTGGCATCAGTATCAGGGAGGAGTCGTTACAGCTCTAGGGAAAATTAAATTGTCATCTTGGTTGTGTTAAGCAGTTGCATAAAAATGGTTATAGTCTCTGCAAAAAGACTATCTTAATACTTGTTCTGGGAGTAGCAACATTGAATTTAAACACTGCTAAAAAACCTTTAATATGGTGGCTATTCACAACCAGAGTATAGAACTGAAGTTATGTCTAAACTACCGAATCAGACTATGTCATGTTAATCTTTACACTCTGGTAATAGCCTTTTCATTGTTTATCTAGTTTATGATGCAGTGATATGCAGCTCCTAATACAGGCAGTATTCAACAGGATGCATCCTTGTACAGGGTTCATGCCACATGCCACGGTATCCATTACCACCTGTTTTTAATAGGACTGTGTGCTCAGCCCACTGCAGTCAGATTCAAGCCTATTACCACTCAGATCTGTCTTGCAGAGGTTGCAGTCTAATTCAGGTAAAAAGTGAGCAAATTAGGGATTGATGAAAAAAGATTATTGGAACTGAAAGGGGCTATGATGAGGAAAAGAGGTCACTAGGAGTTTTAAGAGCTGGGCTGAGATTCCAGACACAGGTTGTGCGACACAGGGTGTGCAGTGATCTAAAGGCAGGTACAAAGCCGAAAATGGGAGGGATCAAAGAAAATGTATGTGCTTGTAAGCAAAGCAGTATGATCAGGAGATGGAAGAAGAATGGGTGCAAGGAAAGAGAGCAGATGAAATGTGACTGGAGTGCTGTGCAGGCAAATGACCTGAAGGATGGTATTGTGGATGGAGTGTGGCATGGAAAGGAAACTCCTGCACAGTCCCCAAAATCAAAAATTTTAAGAGAAGGGACACTGCCTCTACCCACGCTAAGGACCTTTGTCTATTATTATTGAAAAAGAATCAGAGCCCACATTAAAGTAAGGTGTGTAAACCAGCAAAATCATAACAGTCTGCAATTTAGTACAGAGCAGTGCAAAAAAATCCAACCCCAAACAAACAAACAAACAAAAAAACACACCAAAACCCCAAAACAAACAAACCCCTAAAGTCATTTGGAATGAGCCCTCAGAGCAGGGTGGGCCCCTTCGTGCTTCGAGGCACAGAAGGAAAAAAGCACCGACTTTCAGTCTCCCAGAGCTTGTTTGCAGGTGTTTTGCTTCGCGAGGGCTGTGTAGAAGACAGGAGTGAAGGTGTTGAACGGTAGTTAATGTAGCTGGCAATAAGAAGTGTTGCTTCAACAATCTAAGGAAAAAAGAAAATGATTAACTGTAAGTCAATTAGAGGTAAGAGTGCCCTTTGATTTTTAGAACCTATTGACTGCATAACTTTTGCAAATGGCTTTCTCACATGGAGTTGTTCGGTTTTGAAATCAAGGTCTGTCTTTAAGAGTTAGGTAGAGTTAATCTCTTGATTAAAGGTTCCAGCTTACAAGGGATTTATTGAATGTATGTAGCTAGTGCAGCAGCCACAAGGACCAGTCCACAGGGCTTGTACAAAATGCCCAGCTGTGATGCTGCCAGCTGGAAAGAAACTCACTGTTGATTTTGTAATTACCTTTGAAATTGCCATTGTGAAAAGGAGTTTTTCAGTGCTGTTTTTTCCAGAACTCCTTTCTTTCATTTGGCTGACTACAATCATGAAGTCATCTCGACAGCCTCCAAAGGTCAGCACAGAGGAGTATGAATAAGAGACCTTCAAGTGCTGCAGACAACAGAGAGTTTGAAAGAGTCATAGTTCTGTGAAAGAAAAAATGGCCACCTTAAACGAATATATTTGCTACTTACTGCAAGAACACCAGATCTCCAGCAGTAATAGGCAGTATAGGCAATTGGCTCTATAGGTAACAGCTGGCAGAGAAATCTCAAATAAGAATTGCATTTCTGGTTTCCTCCTAGCTTGCTCTATGCCTCACTGCTTCAGAGCAATAGTCCAAACTTTGTTATATCCCAGGTGGTGGTAGTAAAGCACAAACCACTGAGATTTTGGAAGATGTGTAAGTATTTTTGCTGCCCATCAAAGAGGCAGTTAGCTGTTTCATGAAACCTTACCTTACACTGGAGCTGTAATTTTCCTTTGTTTATGTAGCGTTCAAACATACTACTGACTTCCCTCATCTCTGACTTCTACAAATTAACTTCTGGATCCAGTTGAAGTTAAAGACAAACTTTTAGTGACTTTAAGTGGACTCAGGGGAATGTCTTTCTGTGGGAGGTAAGTTACATTTCTTAAACAGCATTCCTCACCATACCATAGTGTTATAATCCAGTATGCTGATACCATCTTCATTCACAGCTATCCAGACTGGACAGTCTTCCAATGAGGAAGGCAAAATAGGCTAGAGAAAAAGAATTATTAATTTAGATTATTTCTTGACTACCACACAAAGATGTTTCTGACATAAATCTAGGGTTTTAAGGATAAAGTGAAGATGAGAGAGAATCCTATAGGCTTACTGGTCTGACCCAGTCTGACTTTTCAGAGGACTTTTCTCAAAATCTGGAGTAACATTTCCAGATTTACATAGAATTTTGGGACTAGTGGCACAAGAGATGTAATGATAATGAAGGGCTTGAGATTAATTAAATTCCATCAGTGTAGTTAAAACTGAAGGAAATGCTAGGACAGAGCAACAAAGCAGCAGTTCCGCTCTGCTCTGGTTCTTGTACCACTCTCATCAGTCAGGCAGGCAGTGAAGCCTGTTGGTTTCTATAATACCAGTGCACCTAGTACCATCACATCAATGCAATTTTTTTTCTTACAGATTTTGACAAATGTGCATCAATTATCTGTTAAAGATGAGTTATGTGTTGTTATACCTAATGACATCAGTCTTTCCTGGGAATCTGCTATTATGTGGCTAATGCCATAGGCTTTGCTGTTTAACTACTGAAAAGTTGTTAAATATGTTAATCATCAGAAATATCAACATTATTTAAACTCTGGGTGGAACTATTCTATATTCTGATTCTTCAGTGTCAGTAACCTCAAATACCAGTAACCTCTTCTGCTTTTACTGCTGACAGTGGAAATTGTCTTTTCGAAAACATCTTGTATATTTACTCAAGAGGTCCCTTTCATCCTTAGACTTTATTCCATAACTATAGTAGCTTTGACTTCAAAGCAAGAGACGTGTAACTATGGACAACAGCTGTCTCAGCCTTTCAACAGAAGAGGTTTCTACTGGGTTGGGGAAGATGGTTAATGCCAAAACAAGATTTCTCAGACAGCCACTATGTGCTAAGACATTAGTTCGGGCATGGGTAATAGGTACAGAGCTCTAGCCTGGGATGGGCTGAGGGATGGTATAAGCTACTGGGAGAAGCTCCAGCTGTTCTTTGCTCTCCCGGTGATGCCTGTGGCCTGGCAGCTTACCCAATATGTGCTTTAGTTTTTCTGTTTCTGCAACAGGACATTAGCAGTGCTTGCCTCTCTCAAGTGGCAAGGAAAGTAGCCAGCTCTGTGTCAGGCAGAGAACAGGACTGAAATACCCATTCTCCTTTTAGCTAGCATCAGCTGCCAGGTATGATTTATGGGGGACTCTTCCCTTCCACCCCCTGCAGTGGTATGTAAACAGTATTTTTAAACTATCATTGCAGCCTTGATGACAAGGAAGATTCCTGCCTGAGAAAGCTTTGGCAAGGTTTGTAAGGAGAGTTAGTACCGTGTATTATGATCAACTGATGCAGCCAGCGAACCTTCAGTATTTATTTACTAAACACTAGCAACCCCTAGTGTTTTGAACCTGTTTCTCTTCCTTCTTTCTAAACCTATGTGGTACCAAAGAGAGCTATTTGTTCAGAACAGAGTACTGTTCAGTTTTTCCCCCTCCTGAAGTTGAGCATTTTCAACCGATGTTAACCAGAGATCATAGGTATATGTCTGCTCAGATAGTTCACTCTCACAAACAGAAAAAAAAAAGTGTACTCCAGTTACCTTAGCAATAAATATTTTGGTTCCAAAGAGAGGCCATTTCCGTGCCACCGTCAAATAAATTCGAATGCATTCTGGTGGAGAGCATCCCTGTAGCACCATCCACTTTGTTGCCAGCCTGTCAGCCAGTTGTCTTTCAGAATTCAAGACACAAGACAGCATTATTTACTAATGTCTTCCAAGGAAAGGTGAGTAAAATTGTAACAGTTAACAGATGTACCTCTCATTCCAAAAGGGCTGTTCTACACAGCACTACAGACAGGGCTGTTAATACTGTCAGTTAAGATGGTTGTAAAACCCAAGTTTATTTTAGCATTTTCTCTACTTCCACAATTATTTTACTACTAGTTATACTGTAATGCCCAGGAATCACAGTCACATATGGATTGCTCACTGGCGTATATATTAAACAACTGTAACTACAAACACTCAGGCAGCTGTTCAGTAAAATCTTCCCCAGCTTGTCTTCACATTCAATTATACTCACACCTTCATCTTAACTTGTCTCTAGTATGCTCTATATGGAGTGGCAATATATATATTGACTCACTTAATTTGGCTCACTAGGGATGGTTTGGCAGCTATCTTGCTACATGCAGATGGAATTTGCTTCCAAAAGGAGGTAATTGTGTTAGTTCCACCACTGCATCCCTAAGCAGCTTTGGATCTAGAAGATTATCATTCTCTCATTAAAACAGAGCTGAGATCCATGGCAGTATCCGAATTCTGTACTTGAGATCTCTGCATTGTGTGTGAGAATTTCCAAGTCAGAACATCAAAAAGCCCTGCCAAAATATGTCCTACCAGAATTACTCCATGGCCTGAAGCAGCCCATATGTGCTGGCTTTATGGCTTGTTGCAAATGTTAGGCATCTGGATTCAATAGACACTTGGGGGAAGGGTAAAACAAAAATTCAGAATTCATCTTAGGCTTAGGTCAGAGTTTGTTGGAACCAAGGTGCCTAATTTGGAAGTGAAAGGCTTAAACTTCTTTTCTAGGGGGAAATTATTTGATGATTTGGCTCCTTTTATATTACTTAACTGCTATATTCTTTTAAAGGAACCTTTTCCTGACACTTGTGTTTTGTTTAAGTTTCTACATCAAATTATCTTGACAGGGCTCCTTGAAACTTCTTAAATATAAAGACAGAATTTTGCAAGTAAAATTTGTTTTCAGTGCAAAGGATAGAAGAGCAAACAATTTACCTGAGCTGTTCAGGAGTAATGTTTTGCTTGTAGCATTTCGGGTAGAATTTATCTAAGACCTGGTGCAGAACCTGCTGCATTTTTGACTGTGATGTTCCCCCAGGACTTGAAGATCCTGGTCGATCCAAATCCCCATAGTCCACCTAAGACAACGTTGTAGTTTATAGTTCAACAGAACTTTGGGGTTTTTAGTGCAGAAGAACATTCCATGAATTCCCATACTGATAACTACTGTGTTTGTTAGTCATGCAAAAAGGCACCATTAGGCTGGGGAATTTTGTAACAGCATTTACCACAGCAAATGTATTCAACAGAGCAACTACTGAGGACATGACTGCCCAAGGAATTCTTTACTGATCTAAGACAGTGAAACAAGACCTCGGCCAGCTACTTGCTGTAGGGAGATACTTCTGTATAACTGCCAAGCTTTTGGGGTTTATTTTCAATTGGCCAATTAGAACAACAGCCTATCTGTAAATAGTTTGGACAATGTTCCTGGCTTCTTCATCTCAGTTTTCATTGCTTTAACAAATGCAACAATCAGTTTCTGCTCAGTAAGAAACTATTATCCTGCTTATCATGCCCACAAGCCATACTGTGTGCTTTACGTAGTAAAATGCTAAATGCAAGCCTGGAGGTCTAATGGAGGATCCTAAAGATGCTCTTCCTGAGCAAGAGGCTATTGGCAGAGCAACAGGGAAAGTTTTTACTATTAAGTGGAATTCTAGTAGTGATACTATTTCCGTATCTCTACTAAGGCACTACTTGGAGCTGTTCTGGGGACAGTCCAGCCTCACTGATTTTTCCAATATTTTTCTTCAGAAGGAAAGGAAAGGCAAGGCACTCCTGTAGCAAATTTCCCCACAGCAAAAGGTGTTCTAACAACATATGTCTGTTGGTATAATGTGTTTGCCGTGGTACATCTCAGACTGTATGTTTGATAAGAAAAAACACTTGTAATGTAAAGGATAGCTGCTTAGTCAAAGATATTCAGCGTGCAGCTGAAGCCTCTGAAGGACAAAAGGGAGGATTTCTGCCCATAGCCATACTCACCTGAGCCATCAGAGCCACCATTTCCAGAGCTAATTCCTTATTAACAGGAAACCTTCCATTGGCTATTTCATTGCTGACTTGGAAGGCCAGGAGCAACCGCTCCCGGTCTGTCTCACCTTTGGCCTGGCTCCGAAAATATAGCCTAAAAAGCAGAGAGGATTGTGAAGGTAAAAAGATATTGTGAACTGAAATTAGAGGCGGGAACTTTAATCAATGTGAGTAAAAATAAAAGTGGGGTTTTTTTCCTCCTTCTCAAAAATGAACTTTATGTATTGCAGGGGTACCAGACAGAGATTTGGAAGCTGAGGTGCTTCCCTTATGAACAAGATTTAGGCAAGGAGGCTCAAAACATGCTTTCTAGCTTTGGAAGCCATTTGAATTCTGAGCGCCAACCACTTCAAGACAGTGAAACCTTATTAAACACAGGTAAATCAGTGTCCGTTCATCCCCATCAAGCACAGACAGGCAATATTTAAGATATGGCCTTCTCTGCTTATCACAGAATACAGAACTGCCTCTGCTCTACATGTATAAACTTCTACATGACAGCTTGTAGACTTGTTACTTATGCCAGCTTTGTTTTGACCACTTACACTGATATTGTTATTAAAAAAGTCTTCAGTTTGCTTCAGCAGGAAATAAAAGACCCAATTAGCAGGCTTTATTTAAAAAATTGAAGCATTCTTGTAAGTCACAGCTTCCTACTATTTTTTATTCCCTTCACACTTGCAATTTCTTTAACCTGTTATAGCAAGATGACTAACGGTGGTTGAAGACACCAGCTTGGGGAATGCTTCTCAGAACCACTCCTCATGCATGCCTATTTACAGCCCACACCACCTAATTCAAATATTAATTTACAGCTGCATCTATGACTATATATTCCACAATACCACACAAGATACTAATTCCAGTGGATCAGTTTGTTTATTTTTATGTCAATCTAAGATTAACACCATCATTGGGACTATAGTGACCTTATATGTCTTATCAGAGTCCTTGGTGTTAGAACAGCCCAACCTTGGAAAGACCTTATCAAAACATCCTTGCTGTCCAGTCTAGGCACATTCCAGTCCAACAAAATAATACTGCAAAGTTTCACTCCTTAAACAAGTACTGCCTTCTGGGTCAAAAGAAGTAACTTCTGCTTCCACCTCTGTTATACCAACTAACAAAGCTCACAGAAATTTGTTTTCACCATTACAGACGACAAAATCTTCATACGTTCAATACAGAACTTTGTCTCTTTTTGGTTTTGGGGTGGCATTTGTTTTGCCTGCAAATACAATTGACATGCAGAAAGCCATTCCTTGTTCTCATACACAGCTCTCCATCCACTGTAATTCAGAATTCCTGTCTGTATTGTAAATGATGAACTTGTTCCGGTTTTTGGTTTAGATCTTTGTCTCATACTTTCATTCCCGACTGTCTCTTGTCATCTAACTTTTAACATTTTTTTCTTTACAAAGTCTGGGCACTGCTACTACATGTCTCCTCTACAGCTCATGCCATTGAGAACATTATTCTTGTATCTTTTTCATCTTTATGATTCTTCACTTAATTGCAAGTTTCAGCATATTCGTTTTCACTGGTGATTTTTCCCTCAGGTCTCTCTTCCTCTCACCTAACACACATTATTTAATTATGTTTTAGGATCTAGACAAATGAAATCGTGCCAAGTATGTCTTATTGTGCTACAGCTAGTTCTTAACCCATTTTAAGTCTAGTCTGCTATTGCAAAGTGGTTTGGGTTTTACCTGTAGGCCATATACCCTCTTTTATACATGTACCACACACAAAAGTCATCACATCTCATGTAGGATTTGAGGGCATCTTAGCTAAAATAATTTTGGCACTAACAGTACTATAAATTACTGGCCATCTACAGAGATATATGCAGTCTAGAAGTGTTTGATTATCAGCAGTAGCGAGGCCAACCAGTGAAGCACAGTACCTGTTCTTATAGGTCAACTTCACAATTCTTGTGCCACCTTCATATTTCCCAGGATGCAATTCTTTTAAGGCTTGTTCCCATTTAGAAATGACATCACAGATCTTTAAAAATATCATGGAGAAAGGAGAGACAATCTGAGGTGAAATGTATAGTCAAGGCTTGAGGGGAAAGTACATGAAAAAAGTATCGTGGAACACAGAATATGAAGAAATAGACTGGATCAGCATAAACACAGCCAAAAGTGGCAACACAATTCCTTTTTCCATTCCACAGTATGTGAAAATTAAAGCATTCCAACTGAAAACTCCAGCTCTAATCTGCAAGGGGACATCTGTAAGCGAATCCTGGTGTGGCAGCAACTCTGTGGCTATGTCTGTGTTAGCAAGCAGCAAAGTCCAGGAGGAGCAGATCTGCACCTGTTCCTAAGACCCTGTGCCCATACTTCATGAGTCTCAAAGGGTTTTCCTTTGGACTAGCTTTAGTCTGGTCAAATGGCCTAAAAGCCCACTACTATGTAAGATCACATCTTCCAGTTCATGTTTCACATAAAAAAAATCCAGTTCATCCTCTCTAAGGTTGCTCCTTAATGTGAATCAAAGCATGGTTAATAGGAATTATTGGTAGGTTTGCTTCAAAAGTGCCCTCCTCAGCACTAACATATCCTCTGAATAGCAGCTTTCTACCTGCTTGGCTAAACCAAACCCTTGGATGTGAATGTCTAAACTTTGGGAACATTTGGTCCTAGATTCCAACTTTGTAACTCAGACGTATTTTTAATAATAGCATGGTTAATCTCTTTGGTTCCATTCAGCTTCTCTTGGTTATACCAGTCCTTTTACAAGTGGTCTAATAAAGGCCCCTACTTCTCTTTTGATAGCCTCTCAGTAAAAGGAATGCGAACATAAGAAGCCACATGAAATACATAATCAGATATTCTAATCCTCTCTTAAAAAGCTATTGAGGTTGCCTGGCCAAGTGAATAATAACCAGTTAATAACCAGTAAAAGTGATGCCTTTGATTGTCTCAAGCTCCTTCGTTTACTCTCCAAATGGTGGTTCAATTACAAGCAAAGCTCCAGATTATCTGATCTATATCAGGCCATGAAAGCGAAGTATATAATTTGGCATTGTCTGTGGTAGTTTCATCTTCAAACTCCTGAATTTAAAGTTATTGGCATCTTCTCCCTCCATTGCCCAATGTGAAATTTTATGCTTTGTAAAACTGAATGTTTATCTTCCTTACAGGTATCAGGGCCTCTTCAAAGTTGCCACTACCACTGTTCTTCCATCAATACTGTACGACAACTTATTCTCCCAGATTTGTACCAAAATCTGATGTGTCTCATTCATAGCCACTAGCCTGCTCACTTAAGGCAGTCATCCAGCTGCATCACGGGTACAAATCTCCATATGAAAGACACAGATGTTAATACTTATCTGCTTTCCTTTTCTCTTGATCTGAGGCACTCCTGCTTTTTTTGAAGTGAAAACATATTCAGTAGAGCTTTATCCCCTAAGTACAGTCATCAACAATGAAAGCCTGAGTTATCTGGAGATAGCAAGGAGATGCTGCATAATCCAATAGATGAGATTTATATAGACATGCCAAGAGATTCACAGCCTAACATAAATTTGTCTCAATTAGGAGTGTCACATTTGATGTTAGTTGTGATATCCGATCATGCTAGCTAGCTCAGTCATGTTTCAATTTTGCAGTCAAGACAAAATAAACTTTAATATGAGCTAAAATCTGAGGCTTTTAAAAAATTGACCAATTTATCACCTACTAAAACAGACCTTGCTTTGTCCTAACTAGCGTCTCAGATTAGGCTGAGCTAATTAAGGAATCATAGAATTATTTAGGTTGGAAAAGACCTTTAAGATCATCGAGTCCAACCATAAACCTAACACGGCCAAGTCCACCACTAAATCATGTCCCTAAGCACCACATCTACATGTCTTTTAAATACCTCCAGGGATGGTGACTCAACCACTTCCCTGGGCAGCCTGTTCCAATGCTCGACAACCCTTTCGGTGAAGAAATTTTGTCTAGTAGCCAATCTAAGCCTCCCTTGGTGCAACTTGAGGCCATTTCCTCTCACCCTATCACTTGTTACTTGGGAGAAGAGATCAACATCCACCTCGCTACAACTTCCTTTCAGGTAGTTGTAGAGAGTGATAAGGTCACTCAGCCTCCTTTTCTCCAGACTAAACAACCCCAGTTCCCTCAGCTGCTCCTCATAAGACTTGTGCTCTAGACCCTTCACCAGCCTCGTTGCCCTTCTCTGAACATGCTCTGGCACCTCAGTGTCTTTCTTATAGTGAGGGGCCCAAAACTGAACACACTATTCAAGGTGCAGCCTCACCAGTGCAGGGGGACAATCACTTCCCCAGTCCTGCTGGCCACACTATTCCTGATACAAGCCAGGATGCTATTGGCCTTCTTGGCCACCTGGGCACACTGCTGGCTCATGTTCAGCCGGCTATCAACTAACATCCCCAGGTCCTTTTCTGCCAGGCAGCTTTCCAGCCATTCTTCCCCAAGCCTGTAGCGTTGCATGGGTGGTTGTGCCTCAAGTGCAGGAATTAATATCTCATCCCTTAATACTAATCTAGATAGACAATACGCAAGTGTATTTGATCTTGCTGCATTAAGAAAAATTTATTAGCCATTTAGCAGCTCTTCAAAGATGTATGCTGAAAGTAGCAGAGGGAAAAAAAATACCTTCATGTTGCCCTGCAGACAATGTTCCAAATTCCTGCCAGAAGGATCGTCTGTGAACAGAGAAAAACCCATGTGGGATGGCTTCCTCATTCCTGTCTCCTGGTTCAGTCGCTGGATGAATTCATCAACTGTTGAGGAACCATCAAAACCTACAACCTGCAATGAAAGAGGAGCTAACTGAGGATAACTTTCAAGAAACATGACATTGATGGATATCACAACTAATGAAGCCTGGTTTCCTACAGACTGGTATCTCATGACTGACTGCCAGCTCCAGTGATTGCACTTGCATATTGTCTCCCTTCACATTGCATTCTTTCTTGCCTACAACATCTGTCCCTTTTCCCCAGCTACCTTTTCTTTCTAAGACCTGTAGAGCTGGGGCTGGATTCCTTTCCTTTTGTCAGGAAAAATGGCAAGGAGGAGAAATAGTGTCTACCTCCCAATATCTGATACATATGAACACTGGTACCACCCACCCACATGAAGGAGGCAGGTTATGGTGCAGTCCTCTAGTGCTCAGAAGAAAGGCAGCTGCCATGGCTCACCTGGTAGGTTCCATTCATGAAGTGCACTGGGATGCTGAAGGGGAGTGAGTGGTGGTAGGGATTTCTCAGCAGGATGGACACAATCTCCATCCGGGAGGGCTTGGCTTCCCGCTCGCCAGTCTGCACGGTGCGGTCTACTGATCTCTGGCAGTAGATGGCATACTTGCCTATTTCGCTCCTAGGCAAGGAGGTGGAAATAAAACACAGACATGCTTTAAATGCCATGTCCTCTTCCATTTCCCACGCCATAACAAAGCACTTCTCCCTCAGGCTTTCGCTAAAGTAAAGATACATCTCTGTGCAGACATACTAGTTCATCTCAACAGACTAACAGCTCAAGTGAAAAGCTACAACACAAATCTGCACTCCAGGGATCTGTAAAATTAAGGTAGACGATGGACCCCCTGGGAAGTGCAAGAGCATTCCCTGCTCCTAGATGGACTGGACATAGTATAGGAATATCCTCTTCCGTACCCTGTTGCCATCATAGTATCCATTAAACCAAGACCTGTTCACCCTCGAACTCACTGTCGTGCCAGTGGAATTTTGTTACTATCACGTCAAGTCCTGATAAGTATTAATAATAAATCGTAATGCATTAGTCTCACTTACAGAATTATATGTTGTGTTTATCAATTTACATTGTTATATAAATGATAAGTTTCCATGTATTAACCCTATCTGCCAATCAAGAGACTCGACAGAGATTCAAAGCAGGCTCAGATTTGTTGACAGTTCAATACAGTATAGGGACAGTTACTAATATGATCAGTTTACTGTCTACTGAAGAGAGTGCTCCATTGAACAGCACCAAAAGGACATAATTGTCTCTAAAGCCAGGCAGGGGCAGTCAACTACACCTTTTGCAAAAACATTAAGAATGTATATACTAGATAAGTTCTGAAATTGAAGGATTGATACGGATTTATAACCATGCTATTACTTTGCAGGGGAAACTAATTCCATGCAAGATGGCTTCAGGAGCTCAGTACATGATTAAATCTCCAGTTAAATCCCTACAAGCAACATGAAAGTCAGGAGCTCTGGATTTTCACTGTAGCAATATATTGCTCACCTCCCCATTAACGCTTTTGAACAATTTTCAAACAGAGAATCTTGCTTCAACAAGAAGCTGTTTTGTCTGGCTCCCAAATGCTCCTGCGCCCTCAGTCTTCTAACCTAAAACTGTGCCCCCCTTTTCTTCCTCTCAGAGGCTGAATATATACTCTAAGGTCACCTTTCATGAAAAACAATACCTAGAATGAAGATCTAGTGTAAATCTAGACCATAGGTATTATGCAATGTAAACACTCTTGCTGTATGAAACAGGGAAATCATATCTATTTAACTGGTCAAGAAGCAGCCATACCTGTTCCATATAAAAAGACCTAAGTATTCCTAAAGCTAGGCAGAAGGAGCTAAGCCAAGTCCCATTTAGCAACTGCTCTATATCTAATCTAAACTACAGATGAATATAAGCATAGCTTGCTCTAATTTCTGTATGTTTTTTCCTAGCCTTAATAATTGTTTCATAGGTGTATTGAATAAATACATTTCCTGTTTGCTTCTGCATAAAGTTTTTTTTGTTGATAAAGGTACTTTTGGGCTAAGAACCTGGCAGACCATCAGCATAGTAATGCTTGAAACTGATGCATTAAATCAGTTTCACAGAGCCCAGCACATCCTTCTGAAATTCAATAGTCCCTAAGAGTAGAGCAGCTCCACTACTGAGTTGAATGGGCCACACTGGGAGGTGGTAATGCACAAGTTTGAAGAGGTGATTTCTACTACTAGCCAAAAGATCCCTAACATGTTGCCTTAGCCAGCAGAGAGCGAGCCTGAACATCAAGGAGCACCTGATACCTGTATTTTTGCTTCTGAGAAGAAATTGGAAATGTGAGGCAGCACATAAGAAAATAAAATAACAAAAAAAAATCTTGATAGGAGGAGTACACAGATTTCCTTTGCAATACTAGGAGACTTAGCTTGAGTTCCAAGGCAGACTTAGGCTGAGTATTTGAATATGAATATTTGTTTGAAATGAAACCACTCTTTTACCTATGTCTTAGCAACAGTATATTGTTGCAAGAGACAACTAGACATCTCTAGCTGTGACCTCCCTGCCGAGGTATGTTGAAGACCAGATCACCATGGAAACAAACAAAGAGCACAGCATGAACACTGGAGAACAACTTACTGCTGTTACAGTAGATCTTGCATTGTTTTCTTATAGGGGAAAGTGTTACACACCAAAGAGGTAACAGAAAACAGTACCAGCACATATTTCAGATTTGTTAGTTTCTCCTAACTTTTTACGGTTGCCTGAGATGTTCTCTGCCTCACTTTTGTTCTGTCAGTATGCCTGCTAACCTGACAGCAGAATGTAATCACCTAAAATTCTAAATAATTACTTTGGTCTGTCTTTCTATCGATAAAAGAAAGTAGCTGCATCAGCAAAAAGCTCCCTATGTAGCTCCAGTTATATCTGCAAAAAAGTTCTTTTGCTAATATAGGTCACTCAGTTTTGTGAACTAGGTTAATGTAAGTGACAAATTAATGTGAATGACCGAAGGGGAAATGATGTGATACCATTGGGAACCTTCTGTCCCCTCCCTCAACTTATTTTTGCAGGTGTGAGTTACAAAATTGCTTCCATCTTTATCCATAGTGGATGCAAAAGGCAATCAGCTTAGCAGAAGAAAATGTTACAATCTTTACCTGGGGTCTGCATGTCGCTGAAAGTGCTGTTTGATGTACCAGAGGAAGTGATGTTGAGGCAGGAATAGAGGAGCACACAAAGCCAGGAGTTGCCAGCACTGTGAACATAGAACTGGACATCATTCTTGTTCTGTACTTGCCTGTTGCCTCTCATAGAATACTGCAACCAAAACATTGGATGGTGACCAGTGCTTTTGGGAGTAACCATTTTTAGACATACAGTTCAAGATGCTTCAAAGGGAAGTGATGATCAGAGGACAGACTGCTCTTCAGTATCTCAACCTGGACTCTAAGAAGAGGTGTTCCAATGATTGGCCACTTTTGAAAATTTTGATGAGTGTAACCAGAGCTGAATGAACAATTAAGACTTAAAACAATACTTTTTTCCTATTTGTAACTGCAAAACATAACAAAGAATACACTGGGGAATTTTGTTTCAAATTAGACCCATTATTCTTCAACCAGATATTTTCTCATTTGAGCCGGGAATATTATAATCAAGTATCTACATTTATGCTGTAACTTATTAATTTGATTTACCCTATAATTATAGTGCAATAATCAGATTTCATGTTTAATAGTAATATTCATGATTTGCATGCTGTTGATTAACTAAAAGGGAAAACAAAATTAATACCGTGACAATTATAACTAGCCAACACAAGTTACGAATTTTGATTCTGAATATGGTCAGAATAGATCATGTGCAACTGGTAAATGGTTAAATTCAAACTAAAATTCATTTTGCAAGTAGTTACATTCTCAATGTTTTTCTTTGCACATCAGTGCTGAGATTCTCTTTCCTCCAGCACACCTTTAGCATTTGCACAGAACCAGTGCCATTGCTAATTATTAAAAACATAGAATTAAATAGAAAGTTTTTGCAAAGTGGAATTGACAAAAGAGGAACTGACCTGAATGACTGACTGGTTCTGTGGTTGTCGGCAGCTGGTCTGTTTAACAAGCTGACAGTAAATTTCATTCTGCAGCTCAGTATGTGTCAAGCAGACCTGCAGTGCTGTCTGGGCAAGTGACACGTGGTAATCAATAGAGGGTGCCTCCACAGGGACATTAATGAACAGCTGACAGGACTGTAAAAGGGTGGAAGTTAGTCAATGCCATGAATACAGTGACTCTTCTGTGGTACTTTCCAGGCCAGGTTCCCCAGATGTGTTACAGACAATTAATGAATTCTTCTAAATAACCCTGAGAGGAGGGAGAGGAATAAATACTTAATTCCTATTCCTCCCTCTTTAGTTGTGGCAACTAGAAAATTCACTCAACCTCCCCCAGCCTCAGCAGCTCACAAGTCAGCAAGAGAATCGAGGGGGAAATGTGCTTCCTGCTTTCCATGCTTGTGCTTTACCTTGCTACGACTGTCCAGTCTTACTGCTGATCTTACACTAATAGAGTGCAAGAATCAAATCTCCAGTGACTTCACCATTGGTCTTACTGACACAACTGAGTTCGCCGCTAAATTGTTTCCATTTCCTTTAATCCAACTATTGGAGAGGAAAGAGGAAGATAAGGCTAGCTTTGAAGCATAAAGCCTGTGGGGGACATTGCTTCTAAACCCAGATTCCCTACAAGGAAAAGTTAAACTTCCAGAGAATGAATGACACCTAATATCTGACTCTCCTATTGTAATTAAATGACCCAGCAGGCCTGTCAAAAGCAACCAGTGGTGACAGTAAATGTTGTGACAAACAACATGACTAAACAATGTTGTTGCCCCAACAACAGAGCAGAATAACTGAAAGCCATGCAATGTCCCTTTAAATACCTTAAACAGTTTCAGAGCTTCAGTCTGTAGAGCCTCCGATGGCAGAGTGGTGAGGGATGCGTGCAACCCATCTTTACTGTAGCACAACATAGGATGTTTCCACAGTGGAGAATCTGAGGCAGTAGATAGGCAAAAACATGCAGTGTCAGAGATGGAAGAAAGATAACAAGTGTCCACATTGAAAAGGAGCCTTGCTGAAATGGCAAAGCACCCAAGGAAGCAGCACTGCACTAGTTCACATTTATCTTTAGTGCCACTTCATTGATTTTAGCAAAGCCTGCCATGAACAAGGAGTCACCAGCAGCATTAGCCATCAGCAGAAAGTATTGCCATCCTCAGTCTTGCTATGTCAGAACTCCTCATCAGCTGGATTCTGGTGAGAAACTGCTCAGCTGTATGTTCAAACAAGAGACACAAACTCTGCCAGGGCAGCTGCCTGCAATGGGGGTCTTTTTTTAGTGCAAGTCACTATTCAACAATAAGCAAGGTTCACATATAGGTCTAGGAATATGTGAACGTGCAGGAAAAGAGTATTAAGTACGAATGCATATATTAATACACATTCGCGAACATGGTGCATAAACATACATGAATGAACAAGTATCAATGATGAGCAGGAACAGATGAGCATGGATGTATGTATGAGGGTTTATATGGGCAGACAGAGGAACAGATGTGAAGGCAAGTGTGCATGAGTGTATTTAGAGGAGAGAGCATGCGTTTGTACGGCCAAGATTCCCAGGAAAGGAAAATCAGGACCAACAATAACAGGAATATTAAAGCTCCCATTCTTTATTTTAATTTTAATTAATGTTACATAAGTTTCAGATGCTTTGATAAATGTGACAATGTGACAGACTTGTCTAGTTTCACTACAATGCCTGTATCCTCTCTGGTGATATTACTGTGGAACTAGGGGAGAAGGACACTATATCATACGTTGTTCTACTGAGAATCCCCTTCCTTCACCTTTGGCTGGATTAAAACTGGGAAGTGAAATTACCCTTCCTTATGCTTTGCAACCATGGAAAAGAGTTCGTGGTTTCTACTTACTAGGATCTCCCTCTGCATCCAATAGTTTTCCAATGAGTTGTTCATAGGATGTGCCCACTGTGGCGTTACTGCTACCAGCTGCTACGGTCAGATGGTACAGCCAGGTATTCTAGGCATAAGGATGAGAATAGTATGGCTCAATTCAGACCTTGTTTTCTACAAACAGGTTTAGTCTGTATGCCCCATTTGTTCGCTGATACCAAAAAGACTCTTGCTCTCCAAAAAGACTGCCTTTTATACCTTCTCCTGTTTGGTGCGAATGAGCAAGTATGTGGGACTCTGGTCCTGTGGGTGAATCACCAATGTACAGTGGGATGAGAGAAGTCCTCCACCAGTAGCTTCATAATCTTCATCAGAGTCACAGGAACGGTCTACTTCTTCCACTTTGGACTCACGCATAGGCAGATGCCCTAGGGGACACTATAAGGAGAGGAAGCAAGTTAGATAAGTATAGCTAATCTCCCACTATGGACACGGAACACTGGGAAAGAAAACCCAGGTCAGAATGTAAGGAATAAACTATAATTCAGTGTTTCACTAATGTAATTATATAATCTTGCATTTCTATAGAATCTCTTTCATCAACTGAAGTACTTACAAACTGTGTTACTACTTCTATTATTTTTCTGGGGAGAGCATCTACAGGTCAGAATGAGAATATGCAAATAAAAAGATGGTCTTTCCCATAAGGTACTGTTTTCTTCCCATTACACTTGTCAGTTGTGTTTACATCATTGGTTCTGCAAGTCAGGATGCGTTTTCTTATGGTCAGTTGCTCAGTATCTTGAGCCACTGTTTTCTGATCTTGGTCAGACTTTCTGCTTGCTACTGGAAAATAAGTACTTTTAAAATTACATAAATAAGTAGATTCAGACAAACAGAGGATATCTGCTGCACTGACTGTGGAGGTCAATCTGAGTCACAGTATTCCTCGATATTCTAAAACTTGGGTTTCAACATCACCAAGACAAAGTAGTGGACCATTGGGCCAAGCTTCCAGAAATGTAAGCACTAATTAAATGACCTCACTCTTCCCATATTGTTGTTGCTGCTTATTTTCATGACAGTGTGCAGAATATATCAGCTGCTGTATAAAAGTCTGCTCTAAAGGCCTCACAAGACCAAATGGAGAAAGCAAGAAAAAAGATGTACAGTGATCTGAGAAAGAGCAGTCACTCACCTTTTAAGTCTTTTGTCATTTTAACTTAAAAAAAAAAACAATTAAAAAATCAGATAAAATATTGATTCTCTTTGTGGAGCAGATGCTGTTAGAAGGGGAGAAGTACAACCAAAGAAGAACTTGAAGTATGAGACACAGAAGCAGTAAAAGGAACGAAAATATCATAAGAAATGGGAAAGCAGGGTTCAGGAACAAAAGGGGAAAAGGAATTACCTTATCTTCATGATTTCGATAGTAGTAGAAAGTTCTTCCAATCAGTGCACACCAGACCAGCTTAGAGTGACCATGCTTGACCTGTAAGGAGGACAAAGAAATACATGTTTTTAAACATCAGCAGTGTTGCTGGAATGATCTGCTAGGATTTCAACTTTCGATTCTACTCTCCCTTAAAACCTTGCATATATTGTTTGTTCTATGCTAATATGAGCTTCTCTCAAAACATACAGGGCAGATGGGACATAGGTGCTTAGGGAAAAGGGTCTCAGATTTTGTGAAGTATTTTACTCATTCATAACAACCCATCATTTCTGTACCCTGAAATACGATATTAAGAATAACCTTTTAAAGATTATAAAAACGAATCGTTTCATCTCAGCAGGAAAAGACCGGTCAACATGTAGTCTAGGGAGCTGTTTCCTATTGCAGATGAACAGGCTTCCAATGCAGGTTGTCTTTAGCCATCTTTAGATGCTGACCAGAATTATAGTAAAAAATTCATAGTACCTTGGTATGCAAAACTAATCTATGGGAATGGCATAAACCATAAGAATTTTCAGCCATTGTACTTTGTACTAATGTGCATGCAGTCTGTTATGATGGAAATATATGCTAACCTAGAACCATACAAGCCATTTCTTTGAAACTGTCCTATATCACCAAGTTAAGATCAATTAAATGTCACAGTTAACATTGTTTCCTGATGGTTTTTTTATTATGACATGCTGTGAATTCTGTTGAAGAAAAGCATACATAAGCTAGATATTTGTTATTACTTACTATTTGACAAAGTCAGTTTCTCTCAGTAGCCTTGTTTGTCCCATTCCTTACCATTTATACAAATGTTTCTTTCTGGAATACAGAAATGTACTGCCACTTTTCTTTCTTTCTCCACTCTTCTAGGGAGTATTAAAATATTAATTTCTTGCTGACATTTACTGTGCAAACCAAGAAGCTGGTACACTGTCAATACCAAGCTAAACTGAATAAACTAAGAAATACTATTTTACCTTGGTGAGCCAACCTTTCACAGTAGGTTTAGCATCACTATGAGGAAGGCCAACAGGACTGGTCACTTGCACTCTCAGGATACTCTGTAGGACATGAATCCATTCCTCCAGGATGTTGGGAGAGTCTGCTGTCAGGAAATAGGTTCTCTTTTCTGTCAGGAGCTGGAAGGAAAAGGAGTATAAATCTGCCCACCTACAAATCTTTTCTTCAGCTGCTGAGTTTCATTATCCCATACAGATTTTTTTTTGGTGGTTCAGGAGGGATTTTTTTGGGGTAAGAAAAAAGGTGCTAACTGTCAAAGCCCAAGTGACAGAACTGAAACTCAGATGAATGAAATCCTTATGAGCTCTCTTGCTATTTCTGGTGTATATTGTGGCTTTGTCTCCTCTCTCATCCTTTCTTATTTCTCTATGCTGCTGCTAATTTTTCATTTTAAAGGTGACTACATAAATGGGTTTTTTTGCTGCCTTCACTTTGTATTGCATTCTGCCTTCAATAGCTTGTGACTCTTTGAGAGGAAGATGCTATGAATTTAATAGTATTAAGCCTTAGCAACTTCAGTTCCATAAGGGCGGAAGGTAGCTAACAGGTCAGGCCATGTGCCTTTCAGTCAATATGAGAGAAACTTTAATGCTGCCTTTATAATGAAGTCCTCTAATAATGACTTAAAGCTGAACCCAGTAATGGGCTAACTTCTAATACTTTGGAAGTCAAATTCTAATAGGAATCCAACACTTCAGATGTTTCTTCAGATCCTCCAGACATGTAAAGTCAGTCTGGAGATCCTGAGAGGATTCTTTCAGAAAAAGGAGATCCTTGGTACTCTGGTTTTAATTGATATAAGAATCACCACAGATTTCAAGCTCTCAGTC
This sequence comes from Burhinus oedicnemus, assembly GCA_008921705.1. Lineage (NCBI taxonomy): Eukaryota > Metazoa > Chordata > Aves > Charadriiformes > Burhinidae > Burhinus > Burhinus oedicnemus. Next base: position 2,234,479 of record VFFE01007687.1, on the reverse strand, counting down.
CTAACTGCAAAAAAGGAAAGTGCTATGGTGTAAAACAAAAAACAAACAAACAAAAAAATAAAGGAGAATTTCTTTCAATTTCAAAAAGCTGTATTTGGATTACAGTTTAGCTCTTTCCCCATTATTTATTAAACTAGCTACGTGGCTTGTGCCAGGAAACACAGGGGCCAGATAAAGTTAGCTCATATCAATTGAGACATACAGTACCATTCAGTCTGAAATAAGTGCCCTCTCTCCCAGCAACTGAGTGTGTGGTTATCTGCAGGTTGAAAAAGCAACGCTTACCTGGAATGTTTGGGACCCTTCACCTCTGACAATTTGGCACGAGGAATTCAGCTCCATCTGCCCTTGTGGTTTGCGGATAACGTCACTCTGAGGAAAGAAAAGCAAACAACTTTTTCAGCAGGAAAAAAGTTCAGATGGGTCTTAGAGTAAATAAATACAGCGTAACATGCATGTGCAGGTTGGAGTCTGCGTTCGTGAGCTAGAAAGGACAGCTGAAGGTTGCCAGGTTGAATACGAGACTGTGATCCCATTGCAAGGATGAAACAGAAGTCTCCTCAGTAGCGGCAGACAATACAAGAAGAGTAATGGCAACAAATACTTATGTCTTAAGTTCAGATTGGACATTAGGAAAAAAAACAAACAACAAAAACCCAACAAACCCTTTCTCACTGGGAAGGCAATACAACACCAAACAGGTACCCAGATAGTGGCTGAATTTCCACCTTTGGAAGTTTGCAAGATTCAGCTAGACAAAGCCATGGGTAGTTTGATCCACAGCTGGTGACAGTCCCTCTTCAGTGTGTCGGTTGGAGTAGGGTTTTTCAGAAGTTCCTTCCAACCAACAGTCTAAATTCTGCATCTTTATGAATTTATTTTTTTTTTTAATATATAGGTATGTATATATGTGTAATTTGCTTGTGAATTCTGATGGACAAACCTAGTATCAGAAATAAAGATGCATTGTGCCCTAAGGTGTATTTTTGTCTTGTCAGAATATGACAACAACTGAAAAGAGCTGAAAATAAATCTTCTCAATATTCCTGAATTGTAAGCAAAGATGTGTATACACACAGAAATATATATGCAGGTATGGAGGAAATTGCTGTGTCCAGAAGAAAAAAGTACGGAAGGTGAGTATCCCTAAATATAATTCTTTCTAATGTAGCTAAATACAGCAGAATAACGAAGGCCAACAATAAATTTATTTTGTCGTATACACAAATTTTGAGTGCCTAATGCTAGAATTTTTGAAATAACGTAACTTCGTTTGAAAGAGTTGTAAGTTATAAAAAGTATCTGGAAAGGTTTGAATGCACAAACATACTCTCTCAGTATTGTTTCATTGATCATTATAAGACAGCATTTTGCATGAAAGCTTATTTTCAATTTTACCCTAGTTTTCTAATACTTCCATGTCAATGTGAGAGGGTGAAAAATGAAAGAATCCAGCTTTCCCTGAAAGTTGTAGTTTTCCTCAGAGCCCCGTCTACTGACTGATGAGTACGTATCTGCACCCTCCTGGTATTGTAATTTATTTTTCCTTATTTTCATCTTAAACATGACCAAATCTGGGCCATGGTATGCTTTCTGCTTTTTGTCATCTGTACAAAGTTAAGCAGTAGGTGTCAAGCTTCTGTCCTTGTGAACAAACTTTCATCTCCTGGAAACTGCCACCACAAGGAAGTTCCCTGCCTAAGCAGAGACCCACAGCTGAACCTGTGGGTCAGACATAAAGCACTTTGGCAGGACATTCTGCGGGAAGCTTGCCCATGGCTGCCCAGTCTGCCAGTGGTATCAGTCTGGAACCAGTTCTGTAGACAGCATTCCCCTGTGCCTCCACACAGGAATAAATGTATCCCAGTGACTCACCGGAGACTTATAGTACATGATTTGTCTGTTTCTTAGAACAAACCATCGTCTCTTCCATGTCTTCACCTGGCTCCCCATTTTCAGCAAGTAACCTGATTTCTCCATGGGCTCCTGGAGGGCAAAAAGCAAGAGGGTTACCTTGCACCTCTCAAGGTACAAACAAGAGTGCTGAAGTCAAGCTCAGACATTTGCTGCAGCTCCATCATTTTCTGCTTTATTCTGCCAGATGGGAGTAGCAGCCATCCAAGGCCGGTGCTCTCTGCTCAACTTGAGAGAGTACTAGAGCTACCGTGTAGCCGCAAATACCACATTTTGTTGTTTTAGTAAATAAGGCATCTGAAGATCATTTCGCTGATTGTTTTGCACTGAAAACTTATTTGTCTTCCTACCATAGCAGTGATTTTCCAAATAAAAGTGAAGGCTGACTCTAAGTCATGATTAGACTCCTGTTCCTTGTCTGCTTGATCTCTTACATTCAAAAGTACAGAATTTAATGCTGCCCATGTTTGAGTTTTTTCCTAGGCCAAAATATTCTATCTTTTCTCCTTTCTTCCTCTGAATTTCCAAACTTGCTTTGTCACAGAAGTGTAAGGCCATCATTAAAGTAGAATACAACTACAGAACACCAGTACAGTTCATCAGGAAAGAATACAGCCCTCGATGCTTATACTTTTATCTAACCACATAACAGAAATTGCATCTTCTTCTGAAGCATCAGATAGTGTCTTTTGATACAAACCAGCTGGACCAACAGCCCAGTCTGTTAGAGCGTCGCTTTGCAGGTGGTAATTCAATATATTGTAGTTACGCTGTTTTCTCTTTCAAGGCCAAGGCTCTGTTTGCATCCCTTCACAACTGTGAGGTAGCAAGACTTACAGTGCAGATTCCACCATCAGTGGAATAGGAAGATGTTCGCTGTAGCTTATGTTCTGGCTCTGAATAGTCCCCATCCAAAGAGTAGGCATCAGGAGGGATGGCATAGTCACTCTCGGAGCTCAGTGAAGACATAGATACACCTGTTCAAAATAAAGGAAAGAATGAGAATCATAGCTAGACAGAAGCATGCACTGAATACTGCACACTCTGAAAGAGTTTTTAAGTTCACCATTAAGGCTTTTTTGTTCAAGAAGAACAAATCAGATCAGACTTTGGAAATCAAACCCCACTAATCAAACTTCTGAGACCTTTTTTTTTTCCTAGGAAGACAAGTTGTGAGAGTGAGTTTTTGGATACTGACAGTGAAATAAATTTGCTGCTGAATAAGCAGAGATTAAAAAAATATATTAAAAAAAAAGAAAAGTCAACAGACTTGTTATCTAAAGCACAGACATGCTGTTTTCAGCTTGGAAACATCCAGTATAAAGATTCAAGCCCCTCTCATTCAAACTAAAGAGAAGGCTCCCTCACCACCAATGGGGCTTTGCTTTCTGTGAATCTTCCACCACCAGTCCATGGCAATGCACAGACACATCAGCCAACGCATCACAACAGAAGTTAAGACTACATGAAATGGGATTCTCTTTTATAGACTACCAATTGTAATGAAAATTTCACACAAGGATCCAGTTTAACCTTGCCAGCGGTCAAGAAAAATTGTCCTAGTCAGTAACCAAATTACCTCATGCCTCTCAAAGACAGGAAAAATTTGCTTACTGGTCAAGAAATTATCAGCCAGTGACAGAGACAAAAAACATTTTCTTTAATGTGTCAGTACTAGCTTGCTTACAAGGAGAAGTCACAGAAAAGGTATGGATGGTGTCACTGGATACGTGATGAGCTTGGGACATCAATCCTTCCCACAGTATTAGCTTAGCAGTTGTCTGGATGGAAATCTACCAGCAGTAAAAACCCGTCTAAGAGGATAGGTTTCTATTGAGTAGTGGTTGATGTCTGCACACATTCTAGCAGGACTCCTTATTACCATCACCAAGGCTGAGAATGTGCCTGTCACTGATGATGCTGTTCAGGACATCTTGCCTCACCCGTGAGGACAGTATTCATGCTGTTCAGAAGCAATACTCCCACTTTACCTCTCTTCACTGCACGAGGGCTGCCCGGCATGCTAGCTTTCCTGTTCTCGGACCCAGCAGTTGAAGTCCTGAAGCTGGCATGGGAGCCACAGTCATCATCAGAGCCTGAAGACTCATCTAAGAAAGGCACGTTGCTGATCTGTGTGGCTTTCTGGAAAACAGACCTGTATGGTCAGTGTGTGAGGGAAGAGTTTCTCCAGAACAATACCTGCTCAATAAGGAGACAGAGCAATCAATGCAGGCCCTTCATTTTCACACTGCCTTGCCCACTACTGTCCCAGGGCTCCTCATTTGCTCCCTTTCTAGTCTGAGAACTTCCAAGCTGGATGCTTTAGTCTGATCTGTTTGGGTCTCTGGTTACATCCTCCTGCTGTTCCCACTAGACCTGTTCTTCCCCATAAGCTCCCAAGAACCCTCTTCCATTTCATTCTAGTGAAATTCTAGTGTGCTACACCCACTATCACACCTAGGTTTCTACAGCCTCATAGTGCACACTGCAGCTTCCCGGACCAAAACTTGCTGCAGTGTTTTGTATTCCTGAATACATTTATCATCTCCTACTCCTTCTGCATTCTTTTGGTTTCCAGTACTTCCTGGCATTCTTTAATTTTCTTTCCTTCACTGCATAGCTTCATCCCATTCTCCCTCAAATTACTGGCAGCCCTGGACCACGTTTTTCATAAGAGGAAAAGTGAGGTAACTCCTTACCCCCTTCAGTGTAGTGTAGACTGGCACTGTGACATTTCTGTAGATGAGGCAGGTAAATGGCCCAGAAGTTGAACGCGACAAATTGGAAACTGGGGAAAATCAGAGAGAAAGCAAACAATACAAACTGGTGAAAAGGAGAGGATTTTAATGGAGAGGTACATGTATGCATGTAAGAACTGCTGTAGCCTCTTGGAACATCAAATAACGGAGGACTGCCATCCTGGAAAATTTGGCCTCAGAAAGGCCAGGGGATGTGTTGTTAATTACATACAACTCCCAGAGACAGCTGCAATGGTCCCTCCGTTTAGCCTGTAAGACATCCTACCCACCCTGTGCTCCCCATGGTACAATGGAAATCCAGTGCACCATGTCGAAATAGGTAAAAGCCATAACAGGGGAAGGTGATAGTGAATCAAAAGACTAAAAGCAAGTTACAGACATGCAGAGGCAGGACAGTGTCAGTGAAAGTGATGAAGGAGATAATGGAGTCCCTGAAGATTTCACTGAATGTAAGGGCTCAAACAGCCCAGCACCAACCATCCCTGAGATCAGATGTGTCCTCCTCCCTTCCTTTCTTTATTGTGGCTATCTGCGAAATCAAATTTACTTTGAAAACAGGCAAGGAAATGAAGAAATGTGAACAGCCAGAAGCTCAGGTCCCACATTGTCACTGTAAGCTCCCTCTGAGGATGGATCTTGTCTAGAACTTACAGCAGCTGGAAGTATCATTCGCTGTGGCCACTTCAGACAACCTCATGCCAGATTTAGCCACAGCATAGATTCGACTCTCCTGGAACAATAATACCATGAACAGCAATGGTCAGACAAAAACATGATTCCTGCAAAAAGAAATGCTCGTGTCACAGAATCACATCACAATCACACCTTTGGGCAGGAAGGAGGGGTCCTCTAAAAAAGATTGCTTTGTTGCACCAGATGTTGGGTGAATGACCATTAGTGGAAATGTGCATCTATGTGCGATTCCCTGAATCACAACAAACTTGGCTTATATATGCTAGAGATGATATCCACAGAGCGGAACACCTACATGCAATTATTGATAAATTACTATATCACAGCTTGGAAAAAGCTGTTTTTTCCACTTTATGAATAATGCATTAAAATGAATCAAGAACAGCCCTAAAACAGGACAATTTATTGAGTCACCACCTGTGAAGGATTCCCTTTCTCTGATAAGGGAATGAAAGAAATGCCTGGAATGTTCTCGATAAGCCTGTGTCTCATTTATAACAAATATGGAGCTTTCAGTTCAAAGGATCTCCAAGTGCTTCACAAATTTATAAAAATTCCAAGGGGGGAACCCAAACATGTAACTAAATGCAATGTTATGACTAAGACATCAACCAGTCTAAAATGGATAAAAATCAAAACTAGGAGTCCTCTTGCTGCTCCTTAAAGCATACAACCAATCACAATCGGATAACACACATAATACATATGCATGAAAGTACTTAAGACTACAAAGTCAAGTACACCAAAAAAAGAAATGACAGAATTAGTATTTTCTGTTTGTATATGCATTGTGATTTAATATCTAACGAAATATTTTTTTCCCCAGACACCTCCTATTCAGGGCATATAATGGACATTTCTTACTGATTAAGCGGCTATTTAATATTCTATTTATGCTTTAGTGTTTGATATACTTAAATTTGCCCTACTTGGATACACTTACTTGACTCTGGTCTGAAGACAAAATAATGGATTTTTCCTGTGGTGTTCCTGACTATAATACTGCAGTATTTCATAAACATTAATAAAAAATTTACAAAAACCCTGATAGAGTCATTGATGGGTGCTATCACTATTTTCCAGAAGAGGAACTCAGACATAGGTGATACTTTGAAGTATCTAGTAGCTTTGGAGTCGCCACTTCAAGGTGTCCAAGACATGACTTTTTGAGAATTTAGCATCATGTAACATTGTTTGTCATGAAAATAAATGAATACAGTTGCAGCAGATTACTTGCCAAATTTACTTGCCAAACTCAGGTTAGACATTCAGAAGGTGTGTGTGGAGCTGATGATCACCTGTGAAAAATTTAGCTTAAGGAACTAGAAGAACCTTACATGGAAACTCTAGATCAGAGAAAGGAATAGTAGGCAGTCTCTGAGATGTATTTCCCTTCTTCTGAGTGAATATACTATTCATGACACCTTTCTGAATTCTGCAGCAAATAAAACAAGCATCTTGAAAACTGCAGTTTCTTCTACTATACTATCATGCTTCATCCCCAGCACAGGTCCATATTATGGACTGAATTAAAAGAGATTCCTTTGGAAAAACAGCTGTGATAATACTGGGTTTTAAATTGATATCATAAAGGACACACCAAAGATCACAAATAATGTTAAGTTTTCATAGAAAAAAATTATAAAACATGAGGATTAACAATGAGTGCTTGACTTTGCACCTTCAATAAACCATTTGTTTGCCTATGCCTTTAAAAAAGCAAATAAAAAATAATGGAATTATCTTTTAATACTACATTGATTTCCACCAAGTTTATCAATTAGATTGATACATTAGTAAACAATCCAACCATCTGAACTAACAAGTAACTGAAAGTGATAATAACAGACTTCTCTCTCACGTGAAGTAAGCAATAGGACATGTATATTCACTTTACCAATGGTTTTCACAACATTTTCCTGATAGCAGAAGTATACCATGAGATAGCAATGCTGAGATCTAATCCATGTATCTATTCTAGTATTCACAGCTTTTCCTGACTGTGAAACTATCTGGTCTGGCCCATTCACTTGCACTCATTTTTCTATCTTAAACACATGACAACAGAACTAAGGATTAACTGCTGATGACTCATAAAGATAAATCACAATGCAACACCTCTTGACTTTCATTTTTATTCCTGTGTTTCTTGAGCACTATTTTCTTCCATGGATTTTTTTTTTTTTCCTTATAAAGAGAAAAGAACAAAAAGATTGCCAGTGGAACCAGCATGCCCCATGATCTGGAACTGTCAGACTAGGTGGTTCAGAAATGTGACTGATGTCCACAGGAAATAATTGCTTGAGACCAAGAGCTGTTGTTGCCTAACTACTGGGCACTACTCAAAGATAAGCAGCACTTCTCGGACTGTTGTCCTCACATTTCTTACCCACGATGGGAATCTGTGCAGTGGTGGTGTGGGAGGTTTACCTCCTGGGTCAAGTACACCAGCCTCAGAACTCACAGCTTCTCTTTGCCCTGCAGGTAAGTGGTTGACTTCCTCACGCACTCCAGCTTCTTCCCTCACCAGGCCACATTCTGTCTCCATCTTCTCCAGTACCCCATCATCATCAATGTCTGTCTCCTTCACTTGCCCATGGCAGTCTACAGAGTCTGTTATGGGCTGGAAGGTGCTAGCCTCTAAGCTTATTACACGATGGAAAGAATTAGCCCCTGGCTGTGGTTGGCTGTAATGTCTCTTGGCTAGTTGGATACTGTCTCTTGGTGTATTGGGAGTTCGTATTTTTGGAAAGGTCATACTACTGCCAAGGCCATATTCCCTCCCTGGACAGAAAGAATGTGCTGTAACAGCTGATGTTGACACAACCATGGGTGGCTCAGCTGTTTGGAGACAGCCCTCAAGCATGCTCATTATTTCTCCTGAGGAAGAGGAGTCCAGCCGGTGGGAGCGGAACCTGGCACTCAGATCATCAGAGAAGCGTGTGCTGTCCAAAGCTACTTGTTGCAAGGTGCTCATAGCGCTATGGTTTCCTTCCGAAGGTGACTGGAAATTCCAAGCCTCAAGGATTCTTCTGGCCTCAGCTGGAGGGCCCAGTAATGCAGGATCAGAGCACCCTAACCTGTGTTTAGAACTTATGGCTGGGAATACATCTTTCTCTGTGGAGAGGTTCCAGCTTGATGGGTCAGACATGAGCTTCAGAGTGCTCTGGGAAAGCAGAGATTTATCCTCTCCATCCTCAGTAAAGGTGTCATTGGCAAGAACTATGTTTGCTGTAGATGGGACACATTTGGTAGGTCCTGCCTGACACATCTGTCTGAAACCAGGCGGAAGAAGCACAGATTTCTGGTCTATCTTCTTAGCAAAAGAGGCCTGTGATGCTCTGGGCTTCAGAGAATTACAGCTCCAAAGAGATTCAAAGGGAGGAATGCTGGTCATATCTACAATGGAGGAGAACATATGGTTAGGGCATTCAAATGCTTTACTGTCTAAAATGTTACTTGCTAGTATAAGTTGTTCATGTCAGTTGTATTTCAGCAGCACCCTGGCCTGGTTAGGACCATACAGAATGGAAAGGAGATGGCTGGGCACAGCTATAACAGAAGTGCTATATATTTATAATAAGGAATAGTACAGAAAAGATTAATAGGAAATGATTAATCGCTGTTTCTTACAAAAGTGGAATTAAGGGGTGCCTAATGAAATTATCAGGCAGTGCATTTGAAATTTACAGAAGGAAGGGGTGTTTTTCAAACAAAAAAGGAAGTAGAATGCTGCGGTATCCAAAAGATAGGCCAGAAAAAGTAATTTATCAGTGGTACAAATAATAGTTTAGGCAAAGTTCTGGCCTAGGAACTTCCTGAAACACTGACAGCAGAAGCTGGAAGGGTACATGGAGAGAAGGACTTGCAATATTTTCTACACTTTTTCCTGAAACATCCACAGCCAACCAGGAGACGGGGTACTGGCCCAGGCAAGCTTTCAGTTTAACTTAATACAGCAGTTTTTACTCTTACCTATCCACAGTTATGTCTCTTCTCTTAAAACAGTCATGAGAAGGACAAAATACTTTGTCAAAAAACATCTAAGTGGCCAAAACACTGCTTAGTGTGGCTTTTGACTTCAATGGACCTAGTTACTTAAGCTGTCAATTAAGCTGGTGTGGTTCCTCCCATTCCTAGGGGCTAAATAAGGCTTCCAGCATACGTATGGAGACCTTCTTAACCATCACACCCATCAATGAGGTTACTCTCTTTTCAAGAATTTCCCTACAGCTTTTTGCTATCCTTTTGTGCTATATGACCCAAGCAGTGCTTTTTGTCAACTAACATATTTTTGCTGTAAAAACTTCCTTTTGTTTATTTTTTCTCTGCCCCTTCAGTTAGTATATTAGAAGATGACATAAAAGATCCTAGATTGCTTCCATTGTTCTTTGTCTATTTAGTACCTATACTTTGTAATTCTTCTACTTTCTTCCTTTCCATAATTACTAGATTTAAAGACAATCTCAGCTCTACAGGTTCTGCTGAATAGCAGCTTTAGGGTATGAGAAAGTGTGGATAAAACTTGGAGTGGCAGAGGATGTTACTTCACTTTATGATTTTGATTGACCTTGGCATTTATATATTGCCTGAAAAGAACCAAGTCATTAGATGCTCTGGAAATTACATAAATATGGGTGAGCGTGACTCTGCACAGCTATTGCAGAAAATGCTGCCTGAACATCAAACTCTACAGGCATTGCTTAACCACTACCAGGATTTACAACGAAGTAGAAACAAACTGAAGACAAAAGTAATGGAGGGAAGGGCAAACAGCAGAATAAATCACTGTTGATTGTGGAGAGGATGAAACCCACTCTTGGAAACACAGCTGAGAAAAAGACAACCATGAGAGCCTGACCTTGGCTCTTGAGTCACAAGGAACTGAATGCTAACAAAGGTAATTCCTAACACATAATGCTGGCACACACAAAACCTGGCACACACTTCCCCCTGCCCCTGAGGTAAATCATTAGTATAGACTGAAAAGAGGCCATTCACTTTAAATATTATTGGTATTTTTGCAGCTTCCTAGATGTGACAGGAGGTGAAGCAGAGGAAGCTGTTATTATTAGCATGGCAAGCAAGAAGATATTTGTCTCTCTGCAGAGGCCTCTGAATTCAGCCTGGCACAGTGGGGGATAAGAGGAGAGAGTAGAGCTGTTTACTGCCCAGTGAGTTGGGATCCGGGGAACACTTAATACCAGATTATTAACGCAGCTTACCAGCCATTCTCTTTTTGTAAACAGCCAGAGCCAGAGGGGATGAGAAAAACCCAGTCATAAAGCATTCAGCTAGAAACGTGGTGGGATTTAGAAGGAATTTTGCCCTATTCCCTTGCTGTGGAGTGACAGGAATGCCAGAAAGACTTCTGCAGGAAAGACATGTCCCCTACCTGCACACCCAGTGAAGTTCTGGAAACTAGCTCATCTTACTCTAACCAAACCAAGCTCATTAAAAAAAACAGGAAGAAAACGGCTGAGAGAGAACTTCCTCTTCAAAATGTGTTGTGATGAACGGTGCTGATTTCAAGCTCTGCAGACCAAAGTTCTCCACCTGTCCACCAAACAAGAACTGCACAAGCACCGTAAGCAGCTTTCCCCGACCCAACCTGATAGCACACAGGAACCCAGCTTCTAAAGGCAGACCAGACAGCTGCTGCCCTGGCCCATTCAGTCCTCAGTTATTCAGCTCACATGCCAGCAGAGGTTCTGTGGGGATGAGGATAATTCGTATGTGGAGGAAAAGTGAAATACTTCAGGGACTTTTACCCCGCACCACTGAAGTGAATGGAGTTTTTCTATGTATTTCACCAAGTGCTTCTAATTCAGGAGCTTTGTGGCTTATTTTAATGGCAAAAGGAGACTCTGAAAAAAAGGGGTTTGTGTTCAGTCACTGGTGAAAACCAATTAAGAGTTTTTAAGGCAGGTAAGCAATGTTATTCCCATCTTAAAAATGAACCCACTGAAGAACAGAGCAATTCTATTGCTTGCTTACTGTCACAAGTGCTGATTTCTGACAAAGTTAAGAATACAACCCAGGAATGCTGATTTCCACTCTTGTGGTGGTTACTAGGCTACAATGCCAGGTGAACAGATTTACCTTGCAATGTATCCTGAAGGGCTTCAATTTGCTCCGTCAGCCTCTGATTACAGTTTTTCAGGTGGTAATTTTCTAGCTCAAGCTATGAAACAACAATAATAAAAACCAAAAAATAATGCAAAACTGCGTGTGCATGTGTCCCACTATACAGAACATGTCTTCAACTTGATTACATTCAAACGTTTGAACAGGAAAAGGAAAAAAGGATGGGTGAGTCTAGAAGTCACTCTGAAATCCTCCTCAGCAGCTCCACCGGACAACCTACTTAAACGCTTTGCTGTGCTTTCTCAAATAGCCTCTGTATATACCATTCACACTTCTCAAATAGGTCTTTTAATTTCCTTCTCTGCTACTGTTTATCATTTACTCCTGTTCCAGAAATAACTCATGTCATGAAAGAGACAATCAAAAAACTATTACCCAGGAGGACCATTTTTCTCTCTTACCCTGTATGTGGTAAAAGGAGATCACCTGGACCCAGTGGACCAAAGAAAAAAACCCAAACATTAAGGTTGCATTTACATTTGCAATTAGTGCACAAGTGATTCTTTGCAAATTTGCCATATGTCTTTGCTTGAAGTGTCTCAGCATACATTCTTAAACACAACAGTGGTGCGCCCAAAGAGGCTTCCCTCTTGATGGAATCAAAGCTAAAATTGCACTCGTGGTGCTGTCCAGAGACACCCATTTGCAACACAGATGCAAAGTCCTTCAGTTGGCAGTGGTTCACTTGTGCATGGTATGCACCTAGAATCAGCGTGTGGCGTGAACTTCACTGCCAGTAAAGACACAATGTGACTGTATGGTCCTGGATTCACAGCAGGTCACACCAAGTCAACCCCTCTGCTTCCTCCTTTGTGCTGCACCAGTCAGTAATGTAGATGCACCTTAAGTTATCTCACACAGGAAAATGAGAGAGAAGAAGCACAGCAGCTCAGTGAATTGTCGAGGCAATCTAATGAGATTACAAAGTCACATCATAACACAATTACTGCCCAGAAAGACTGCTTCTTCCAACTCCAACAAATTCCCTTTCTGGCGTAAACTGGGAAATCTATGGCTTTAAGTTGGAATAAAAGTGACAGACCAGATAGCCCCCACTCCCAGCTGTAAACTATTATGGCATCTTTAAAACTGTGTGCTGACCCATTGCTATGTCTCAGTTTTTCTAGAGGGTATTGAACTAGACCCAGATAGTGGAATAAGTCTACAGGATAGATAGGAAGGAGAGGTTAGGCATGAGAAGATGCTGGGCAGTAGGAAAACAGCATTAGTCAGAGACGGCAAATTAGGTAAGAGCAAAGGACGTGTGTTTGTGTCACAGCTGCTTTGTCAGAAAAAAGAGACAGAAACTGCACCCAGATAAAAAAGGGAGAAGCAGAGGAAAGCTAGATGAACGTACTTGTGACTAGTAAATCTTCTTCAGAGACTGCTTTTGGGCATTAGTGATTTCACAGTCATTTATAGTTTGCCCAAAGCAGTATACAGCCCTCAGTAAGAGGGATGACCCTAGCTCTGCAACTGAGTGTGTGTCAAACAAGTATAAAGCCTCTGTGGCAGATTGACTGTCCTCAGATTATTGTCCTACATAGTAGCCCACTGGCAGTGCAGCCACTGTACCTAGTCATAGGCCTTGAAACCTGGGAGCAAGCTAAAGACTCACCTCTCTTAGCTTAAATGTTACCCACTCTTTGATCTTGCCAGCTTTCTCTTGAACAATTTTGGCTTCCTCAGTTCTCAGCTGTTTCTGTGCCAAAAAAAGATTAGATGCATTAGGAGAGTACAACTAACTGTTCTCAGTAAGGTACTGCACCAGGAGTGACTTACATGTTGAAGCTTCCATTCCAGATGTAAGATTTAAGACTGCTGTTTGGATATTATTATTTAGCTGGCCTCTGAAAAATCAAGCTCTAAGTTGTCTTACATGGTCCCTGGAGTTAAATTCAGAGGGTTATTTCAAGAGTTTGTTGTGGAATAGCAAAATCCAGCTCAGGTAATGATTGTCCACCTACCACAGTTTCTTTTGAGTACAGTCTGCAACTTTTCCTGTTTTAGATGGTTTTGCAATGTTGCTGTTTGCTGTTGAGCATCTGTAGTGTTCCCCAGCCTACACACACACATATTGTTTGCTGAAGTTAATAAGAATTAAACAGTGCCTGTAAGTGATGTATAATACAGTGCAATTCTTCCAAGCAAAAGGGATTCAATTGCTGCAAGCACAGGTGTAGAGTATAGACTTTAAAGGTGTACGAGATGGAAACTAATACCAACAATGTAACACACACAATATTCTTATTGAGAAAGTAAATTAAAAAAAAAAAAAGATAGCAAACTCAGGATAAAAAAACGCTCCAAAACTTGACCTTGAAACACTAAGACCTGCTAGGAGGTTTTGATATGGTGTAAGTGGTTGTATGTTTACATATCCATTAAAACAAGTTCTAGTCCACACAAAGGTGTTATGGGAATACTGTTGATTTGCACAATGAACATTCTTCCCCAAGTATCTGCTTGGGCAATATTGCTACAACATTGGTTTTGCAGCTGTGTTTTCCCAGCTGCTCTTTTTTCCTTTTCTCGGAATTTCCTTTGAAAGATGCTGGACTGATACTATGATCACCTGAAGCCTTCTGTTTATCTCCTGTGTGGCTTCAGCAGAAGCCTGAAAGGTCTCCTATCTACATAACGATTTAAACAACTACACAGAGAAATCAATTTGAGGAGCAAGGGAGGGAGGGGGGTATATATTCTGTATGGTACATTCAGCCCTGGTTTCTCTAATTAAATGGACAAAGGTAATACCTTCTGGTAGCAGTTGATGGTTCCCCTGCTAGATAATTTTTTTCTGATGTGAACAAATACCAGCAATTACGATAATGAAAATGCTGGTGCTTCCCTGCCCCCCCTTTTTAAATTTTTCACACTAAAGAGTGTAAGTCCACGTAATGAATACCATATAAATACACAATAGTCTGCAGGAAATTCCCCACATCTTCACATTGCTTTTAATCACCACATGCTATTCATCATCACAGTTGCACATTTAAAAGCTCTTATTCAAATATGTTTGCTGACTCTAAGATAGACCTTGGCAACATTATGGGTAGCATTAACATTTGTAGTTGAGCATAATGAAATAAAAGTAATCAAATCTGATGCTTCAAGAGGAGGATTTATTCTCCCTGAATATGGCTGTGTGTTCCTAATCATTGTGTACCGACCTTTGCTGGAGTCAGAATATTAGATGTGCCTTCTGGTCTGAAATGATATGTCACATACAGTGGATCTACTGTAGTCCCTTCAATATCCATCACATGGGTAATGCCTTTGAATCCCTAATGACCTGGACTTGTCTCAGATCAGGGACCAAAGGGTAAAAGATTCAGAACATTGCTACGCTACATGGTGAAGTGCAATGCCAAGATTTTATTTAGAGTCCTGAAGTAGAATAGTGACATGACAACAGCATTGTCACAGAGCTTAGAAAGCCCTGCCTCTAAGCAGAACCAATTCACTCAGGCACAGCACCCATAGATGCAGTTATTGTGCTTTAAGATCCAGAAGCAGTTAGAGATTCTTTGTGTCCCATGCTATGGCGTGGTCCAGACATGACCTCCATGTTCTCTTATTAACACTGCGAACTCAACAGCTCTCCCCGTTCCAGTGAAAAGAAATAGGATGCCTTACAGGGACCCTTAGTGACCTTCCAGCACTGCCACTGTCCCATCCCATTCTGAAACTAAACTGGTGACCCTGATGAAGTGTTTCTTGTCTGAAATTGTCAAGCTTCAGCTTTCATTTCTAGGATCTCATTTTGCCTCCTGTTGCTAGAACAAAAAGATTTCTACTAACAGAACATTCTTCCCACTTGTATCTGTTGATTTTAATCAAATCACACCTTGCGTTTTTTGGGTAAATCACAATTTCTTCCATCTTCCATTGCAAGACCAATGCTGTAGATATAGCTCCTTCCTTCAACCAACTGAGAATGGAAGAAATTAAGAACTATGCACACTGGGAAACAGCTGCTCTTTTATAATGAGGACATCTGATAAGAGATGAACTATGCTAAAGGATTACTGAAGACTGGGAAAAGTCTCTTCCCAAGAAGCAGCATACGCTGAGTCAGAGATGGGCTATACGATTTTGCAGAGCAATCTATATGCTAGGAAGCCAGAGAAATACTGTGACAACTCTAGCATTACAATTTAGGGTCTCAGCACCGACTCAACACTAACATAAGGAAGTCCTTTAAGGACATTGACCAGTATCCTATAACGAAGAGACAAGGGCTACTGAGGCTGAATGGATGTTTTTGTCTGAAAAGAGACAGGAAGGAGAGGATCTTGCACTGAGGAGGGCATCATTTTACAGGTCATCTGAAAGCAACTGAGAGGCTAATATATAACGGAGACATAATCCGTACCTTTGAAACATACATTAGAGTCCCTCCAACTCATGAAAGCTACAGGTCTTCCTGTAAAAAATATCTTTACCTGTTTTGCTAGCTGTGTCTCCAATCTGTTGATCAGATCTTCTTTTCCTTGCACTGTACCCATCAGCTCTTGGTATTTCCTGTGCAGAGTGCTGTCTGATTCACCAGTCTTCATGTTGGCTAGTTTTATCTTCTCTTCCATAACTCTGACCTGTAATGACAATCAGAGGGAGATAAAAAACCAAAACAATGCAAATGAAGGAGCTGCTTGTTTAGTGGTAAGACCCCAACTGAGAGTATTTGTGGGTTTCATATTTTTGAAGTTGGGAAAGGAAGAAAAAAAAAATAACCAACCTTCAAGTCACACTTGGTTTATATACACATATGTGGAAAGAACATTGTCATTCATTTGTAATGCTGAAGCAGTAACAGATGAAAACTGAACCATGAACAGATAAACACATTGTGAATTGTGAAATATTTGCACACTATTAGCCAAAGAGACCATACAGGCACTATAGTCTACATACAAGCAAGGTACACCACATTTTCCTCCTTTGCAATATCGTGGTCAGATTTTTACCCCATTTACTATCAAGCTATACACCACTACATCCTGGCCATTCGCTTCAAGTCAAGATTTTTATAGGGAAATGTACTACAGAGTTCCTTCCTCCTCCTATCCCCAGCTTAGACAATGTTTTGGCAACTTCCAGCTTTCTGACAAATGTTTTCTCCAGACCTGCTAAGGAGTTACCACATTAGATATTTCAGTTCTGCCTATCTTTGAGCTCCTGCCAGTGCCAACACTTGTTCATCTCAGCAGAAGAAGCACCAATGCAACGCTCCTTCACTACAGACAAAGTTTCAATGCACCAAAATCTAGCTGCTGCTGAAGCCTTTCAGGTTTTTAGCTAATTTTTAAAACCTTTTTGCTTTCTTCAAAACCTATGGTTCTTAATATACCAGTCTGTTTTATTATTACCTCATCTTATTGCAATGGATTACAAGATTTCATTTATAAAGGTGAATGGAATTCCGCCAACGTAACTCAAACCTGCTAATTGCAGCATTTGATGATGGGAAAATATCTGGTTCCAACACATCCTAGAGAGACTAAATCTGCAAAGAAACCAACTCCAGATACCATTAATATTGCTCAAATTTGGAATGAGGAAGGCAGAATGCGGGCAATGATCTGAGCACTTCAGAGTCTGTGCAAGAGAGCTACTCATGCTCTGTTGAGCAGCCTACACTTCATACTTGCAGAAGCTGTGCTTTGTCCTCCTGTCTGCCTGCATTAGGCAGAGAAGCAAACTGCCTCTTCCTCATACTGAATCAGAAAGGTAGGCGCCCAACATCCGAGCCAGAAAACTAAGCCTGCTGAGTCAAATGTGTTTTCATTAGAGTTTAGGGTGATTATAGTAAAAAGAAATGGCCTCTCCTTTCTGTCTGATGCCTAAATGCTGACTCTGTACTAGAGACTCAAAGAGAGGACTGCAAACATGTGATTTTCTTAATTGAGGTTGGCAGCTACAGGGAGCCCATTGAATTAACAAATCCAATCCCCCGGACTCCTGGAGAGAAAGATAACAGGATTTTACACTTGATGTGGAGCCCTCTTATTTGTCAGCTGCTTCTCATTCATGGTGAATATACTTGTTAGTGGAAGGGAATGGTCCTACTCCTTATGCTCTCACTTCCTCAGGCTGTTAGGCAGCAATGAAGTATTTCTCTAGGAACACTAATCTCCAGATGTGGACGGGGCTGCTGGAAAGACAGACCCTACAACTTTGAGGGTTGCTAGTCTTTATGATCTGCCAACACGTAGCTGCAGAACTGCTGGTGGCAGGTGAGTGAAGGCAACCCTCATTTCTGCTGGTGGCAGCTGAGTGAAGGCAACATTCATTTCTCCTACACCTTCCCAGCCAAGTTCTCCCTTTCTTGCCCATTCTCTGACCTGGATTTGACTTGGTCTCCATCTGCTCCCTTGCTGTCATTGCATGTCACCATATTCATGGACACTCTACTGTCACTGAGGTATCTGCTAGTATGAAACCTCCTTCATTGGCCTGCGGCAATAACTATATTTTCTGCTGGTGCTGTCACAGAGACAATGTTAACCTTTGCCTGTCTTGGCTGGGTGTGGACTTACTGATACCACTCTTAAGAACAACTCTTGTTCTTGATTGGCAATTGCTGATCTAGCATAGAGGCCAACAGCATAGTGACTAGACATAGCACCTTTCCTATATTTAAGCTTGTCAGAAAAAAATCTTGACATCAATATCATACTGGCATGGAATAGTACATTCTGCAGACAGAATACCTTACCAGGTGCTTCATGTTCTTGATTCTTAGGCAATAGGTTTCCCAGAGCTTATAAAACTACCTATTCAGTCCTTCACTACTGAAGTCCTCTTTGACAGCCATTCTTGGCTATCTTGCATGGCTCTTAGTTCTGCGCTTTAATCTCTGGCTCAACGCTCAGTCCTGCAGCTCTTGCCCAGCTGGAGGGAGCTGATTCACTTCAAACCTTCCCTTCAGCAGTGGTCTGCAGTGATGCAGGAGCTCAGACCATCTGGCCCTTCCTGGCTCTTTTGTTTTTATAATACTCCTTAAGCGCAGACTGTACAACAGTCTGCTTCCCAGAGGTCCATTATTCTTTATAGCCTGTTCACAGGCTGAAGTCTCTCTATCTCTCCCCTTCTCCATTATTCAAGAAGCATAGAAGGACTAGCTTAGACAACATGCCTAATTTTTAGATGGTTATAGTAATATGCAATGAATCCAGCTCTTACTGCTTTTCTCCATGGGCTCCCAAGCCAGAGCAGTAATTACTAAAAAGGAAGTCCAAAACAACTGATAGGTTTTGCAGATGCACCCTTACTGCTTTTGCAGAACCTTCTCTACTCATAGACAAGTCCTGACCAGTACTCTTAATGTTTGTTTTCTGAGGACCTGCCAGGCAGCTCTATCTCTGCATTTTAATCCTGAGGTACAACATCCCCTTCCTTTTCCATAACCAAGCATGCCTATCATGGATGAGGTATAAAGGCTGTGAAGCTGAGAGGCAGATACAAGGTGCTGGTTTTCACTTAGGGTTGAACATATTTAGGCACCTGTTCATAGCTCAGGCTCAAAGGCTGGGAAGTAGACCAGAAAATCCACTCACCACTGTAAATCAATGTTTCCCTAGCAGAGCACAGCACTGTAGAGTGCTATCTGTATGCTGGACTGGAAAGAATTTAGAGTCAGTTCCTGTCTGGCTTGTACCAGAGCAACCATAAGAGAATCTCTTACCTGTTTCTCTGCATCCTCAGCTCTTTGCTCTGCTTCTATCACCCTCTGTTCCAGTTCCTGCATCTTCAGAGCCAGAAGAGATGGAGCGAAGAGGGGGAAAGAAAGAAAAGAAATTAACATCACCTGGAAATTCACTGGTTTTACCCAGGAATCTTCCATTTCTTGTGCAGGTCTACAGATCTTTGGCATCTTTTGGGTTAACTGGACAGCTTTGATCAGGAAAAAAAAAAAGCCTTTGACCTTTCCCAGTCTTTTGCCCCACTTTGAATTTACCGGAACTGTTTTCTCATTAGTAAGCTTCATCATTCATTACACGGGTCAAGGGAATAGTCCCGAAGTCTTGACCCCATCTCTATAATTTACACACCATGGGCTGTCCCTGCAAGAAGCCTTTCTACAGCATGCCATTTGTTTCTGTTTTTATTTCAGTTAGAATTCATTCACAATGGTAAATAAAAACGAATACATCTTGGAAAGCTCACAGTAGGTTCTCTACAATGCCACATTATAACCAATGAATACTTTGCTTTGGCTTCAAAAGCATTACAGGCTCATAACTGACAAGATTAACAATGATTTTAATTTTCCTATGCTTCTTTTCATTTTAAAGAGCCTTGCAAACTGACAATTCTGTGATTCTTTATCTGACTGTTGCTGCTATTGAAGTTAAAGGACACTGAATAGAATTGTATTCTAAATGTGTATAAATCACTTCATTCTCAGTGAAATGCAGATGTACCTGGAGGTGCTCTAACAACTCACCACTACGGCCTAGCCTTTTTTTTTTTTTTTAATAGCAACTTAGGATCTCATTCAGTGCTTGCAAGGTAATGTTCCACCCCCTTGCCCTGCTTCGATGGATCTCAGATTTAAACCCAGTAATATGAAGTCAGTGACACTGTTTTACCCACTAAGCTGCAAAACTCGAGGAATGCTTCACGTGTTTTACTAATGAAGGACTGACATAGAAGCAGCTTCAGAAGATTAAAAGAATTATGCTTCAAGTAGAAAACAAACTATAAGGGGAACTGAGATCCTGTTCTCTCCAATGCATTTTATGATTCTTGATCACTGGCGCCAAATATTCGGATTGGTCACTATGAGGACCAAACTAATACTTCTAAAAATGGGATTTATTACTCTCGGGTTGATCACCCAGAATGGAGATGTCAGCATTCTTGTGTTTCCATTTCCCTCCTTCAGATGACAACTATCCTTTTCATACATTGATCATAAGAGCAGACTGACACCTATTGACAAACATATCAGAAAGGTACATAAATGTAGACACCTCAATGGTCATATAACTAAAAAAGCCGTGCCATAACACATTCAAACCATGAAGATGAGAAAATGCCACATTTAGCATGATCATAGAATCACAGAATGGTTTAGGTTGGAAGGGACCTTAAAGATCATCTAGTTCCAAGCCCCTTGCCATGGGCCAGGACACCTCTCACTAGACCTGGTTGCTCAAAGCCTTATCCAACCTGGCCTTGAACACTTCCAGGGATGGAACCTCCACAACTTCCCTGGGCAACCTGTTCCAGTGCCTCACCACCCTCAGAGCGAAAAAGTTCTTCCTAATACCTATGCTAAATCTACCCTCTTCCAGTTTGAAGCCATTACCCCTTGTCCTATCACTACATGCCCTTGTAAAGAGTCCCTCTCCATGATACCTCTCAGGTTTGCTTTTTCAGTCAAGCAATCAAGGACATCACAGTTTATAGACCTTAATAACCAAATTAAGGGCATTTCTTTGGCAGAGGAACAGAGATGTCACAGAAGATTGCACAGACAGTCGAAGGCCCTCTGACCTAGCCTCTGGGAGTCTCGGTAGAGACTGAGCTCAAGGCAATATAACACTGATAGCAGTGGTCTGGGTTACAACATGAGTCTGTGTCCACTAGGAACAGTGATCTACCCATGCATTTATCTGTTAGTCTCTGGATAGTCATCAGCACAGACAGGTAGCAGCAAAATATATTGGTGACCGACAGATGCTAACTGGAGACATAATACACCTTGTGAAACAAAGACTATGACAGTAGCTTCAGAGTCAATGTCCTCTGCTATTTTTCTGATGAACTGACAGGGTCTACATTCACAACAGACTTTAGATGAATCTCTGGGCCTTTTCCCAAAGTCAGTCCTCTTAGACTAATAATTCAATCTTCCACAAAGTGGGCAATCTCCATGAAAGACTCAGGTTATTTTAAGAAGACAGTGCTGTTCTGACTGAAAAAATCCTTGTTGTCCCACCCTCTTGACAGTTTGCTTTTCAATGCTAGCAGTCTTGGTTCCTCATCAGGAAAGAGAATGTAAGTTGGGACCATGCCTGATCACTAAAGAGTTACGAAACTTCTTGTGCAAGCAGGGTGACCTGGCTAAGTTCCAGTCAAATCAATTACTTCTGTCACCCTAATTCCCTCTATAGCCTTAAATGAACTTGTACTTTTCTTAACTTCCTGTACGACACTGTTGGGTTGTCCTACTGTGAACTGTTAAATAACTGCTGTGTTTCTCGTGTACACAAAATGACTACTTCACCCATCCCCAGTGTCAGCTGTGTCACTGGAGCACATTCAGATTTAATACATCCATGCTTGTAAGGCTCTTTCAAATCCCTCAATGAATTAATAATAATGCTTGGTATTTACATGGGTCCTTTCATTGAAAATGCTTTATAATTTGACAAATGCTACTAAGCAACTTGACCCAGGTCACATAAAAAACGTAGTGACCAAGCCAAATTCAAGTAACTTTTCTCCCCAACATTAGCCCAGACAGTTTGTATGGAGAGAAACAGGCCCAGTTGTACAGCCATGCTTGCATGAGACAGAGGCTTCTTCCAAATGTCGTTGTTTATTGAAGTAAGACAGAAACAGGTTAAAAGCTACCCAGATGGCCCTTCTAAAAGCTCCAAAAGATCCTCCTATCAACCATTCACACAGGCTTTCCCTCTCTTGATGGCTCACAACATGCTAAATAAAAATGAGTGAAAAAAGTTCCTGCATGTCTTAGCCTCATTTTCCTCCTGTTGTTCTCTTCCAGAGCTCACTCCTAACCAGGTCATCTTGCTGCCAAGGCAACAGCCTGCAATGTCACTCACCAACAGAGGAGTATCCCTTTCTTTGTGTGTGTATGAGAAAGTCAGACTGGAAACAACAGCTTGTTTCCAAAGAGACCAGATCCCTGCTGATGGCCACAACAAGGCAGGACCCAGGGGTCTCGTGCCCTGTGGGGGTCCAGCAGGATGGTAGAGCTTTGTCTTGCAGGCCAGGGGCTGGGGTCCCTCTGCCATGCTGACCTGCAGCCAGGCTCTGTGCAGCTTGGGCATCACCACTCAATAGCTGAGACTGGGCTACCAACATGGAAGTTCACACCATGTGAACTAGGGCATTGGCAGTTAAACCTTTGGACTTTAAATTCCTCCTGTTCTGAACTGTGATCTAGATTATTCAATCTAAGCGGATTTTAAAAATCTGAAGTATTTAAACTGTTACTGCACATTGTACTACCAATGCCAGGCATGAGTGGTTGGGGTTTTTGTGTGAGTTAAAATAGTAAAATCTGCCTTAAAATCATAAAACTGGTTACAAAGACTAATTTAAAATGTGGGGGATCAGGTTTTCAAGCCTTTCAATCAGTAGCTTGCAGATTCCTGAGACAACCTAGCTGGTGAGCAAGTATCACACTGCTGTCAACATTATTCTTCACTTTAACTGACAAAACCACTTTTTTTTTTTAAATTAATTTTCCTGTTGCTGCAAACCATATTAGAGGATATCAGGGGCAATGCTCACCACAGGTTGGCATCACAGCTTCAAACTGCGCTCACTTCACATTTTTCAAGATCTTCTCCCCCACCCCCCAAAAAAACCCTTTTTGAAAATGCAGTACTCTTTCAGTCTGAATCTCTTCATTCTCACAGATAGAACTGTATGAAAAAAATAAATCACAGTTGCTATAGAATACATGATAAAAACCCCTGGAGTTGGCATCACTATGCATAAAGCATGCACCTCCTTTGGTTCTGCATCACTGTCCATCTGAGGGGGAGAAAGATGCAGTGTGGACAGGAGCTTCAGTTGCCGTGACTTCTGGGGAGCCCTATAGCAACTGATGAGGAGGGAAGGAGGGTCTCTGAGCAAGTCGCTGCAAAGCAGTTGGGAACTTGAGGCACAGTGTTCAGCGTGAGCATTGTGTGCTGAGCACCTGATCCGGTGCTTTGAGTCCACTTGCGCCAGGAGAGCCTGCTGGAGCTGGCCCACAGTCCCTGAGGCTCTCCCCTTCCCACATGATATTCAAAGTAGGGAACTGCAAACCTGCTAGCTCTTTGACCCTTCAAGTAAGCCTACAACGGCACTGTACAAGTAGTTACAGAGTAACCCGATCACTGAACCAAGCTGCTTCTTAATCTTAACAAAGGGAACATCACTTTGACTGAAAGGTTGGACTAATGGCAGCCAGGTCCCTTCCTTGAGGAGCCCCCTGCAGCAGATGACAACTTCATTCTCTGCTGTGGCCCGCAAACTTCCCTCAAGAGATAGTCAAAAAGACCTCTGGCAAGACTGGAAAGTTTGATAGGTGGGTTTCTTTGTTTTGTGGGGGGGTAGTCCGGAAGTTTCTCAAAACAGGAATTAATAAAGCATGAGGCTACAAATTCCATAATGCAGCAACTGTAGAGTATTGCACATGAGTACCGGTTGTCTTTACCAGACCTGTGACACATCTATAGATGATTTCTTTAACATGCCTTTATCTAAATGGACTGTATGACAACTTTCAATGTTTTCCAACGTAAGTGGTCACTAAGGTCCATCTCAGAAGCTGCTTGAAAAGATGAAGAGGGCAACTGAAGAGTTGCATAATTTCTTAAAATATGAGAAGTAGAATGAATGTCTCATGCAGTATACGACATTAGTGGAAATGTAATTACAGTGAAAGCAAGAATGAAAATTGCTCCACTCTGAAGTAGATGTCATTTGGATGTTTCTACATCCAAAACCAACAAAGAAGAATATACACATAAAAGTTACATAATACAAAATGGAGCAAAAGTGACTTCAGAACATATCTGTCATTAGGTACAGCTTAAAAGCATTTGGAGTAAACTGCAGTCAGTTGTAAAGACTTCAACTTCATTAGCAAACTGTGACTGAAAGAACTGTTCTCACTTTCCAATAGTAATTGAATATCTGAGTAATCTTGGACTGGGCTGTGATAATGTAAGCCACATTTTGAAACAATGAAGGAACCCACAGCAACCTACAAACTTGGATTTTATGCAAATTAGAGGTTAGTGAAAAAGCTTTAATTCCAACTGAAAAACTACTCAATTTAAGGTAAAGAAAAAACACCAAAAATCCACATCATGACGGAAACAAAAAAACCCCACAACAAAACCCTCAAATCTTTGCCAGTCCACTCCCCTGGGATTGCAAATGAGTTCATTTAGTGAACTTGAAAGAGATTAGTAGGCAATGCCTCCAAAACAGATGCCACGCAAGTTTCTAACATCCAGATCTCGCTCTTG
The DNA here is from genome assembly GCA_008921705.1 of Burhinus oedicnemus. NCBI lineage: Eukaryota > Metazoa > Chordata > Aves > Charadriiformes > Burhinidae > Burhinus > Burhinus oedicnemus. The sequence goes on along the minus strand of VFFE01007687.1, from coordinate 2,209,734 downwards.
CTCTTCAGTATCCCCCGAATGTTTTGACTGGATATGCAATGTTATTCTAACACTATGGCAGTACACGTACTCCTGTCCGGTCTTTTAACTTTGCAGCACAATTTACACTCCTGTAAGCTTTTCTATTGCCAGCCAAGTCCTGATCCAGCTGTTCCTATCCAAAATATCCATCCTTGCTCTGCAATTGCTTCAGTCACTTTAGATATCCAGAATCTTGCTGGTACAATGTTTTCCAGTAGAGTCTGAATACCTGGTGATTTTCCAGTAAACAAGGCCAAATGCTTATTTTCACTAATGTCACTTTACACCACTCCAACAAGCACATCTCTGTGTCTCAAGTGATAAGCAGAGTGCAATGACATCCTGTAATCAAGGAAGAGATCCCCACTGCAAGTAACAGTTTTATTGGATAGCTCAGCATTTAGGGATTTTTTGCTTTCATAGCATAACCCAGTGCAAAGTAGAAGCCACCACTGCCTCACCTTCTCAGCTAACAGCTCTCGGATCTTGCTTGCCTGCAAGCGGAATTTGAAGAGCTGGGACTCCAACGCAAGGCATCGCTTTTGCCAGTCCATACAGCTACCGTTCTCCACTGTGAGTTCTGCCATTGTGAAGTTAATCCTCCACTTGGGATGTCGTCTGAAGTGCTCTAAAAATCCTACAGAAGAGAAGGAAAAAAAAACCCAAACGTATTTTAGACAGGCAAACTTTTCACCCCTTGTTGCCTAGTCTTCCCTTGGTCCCTCTTACAGGACTGGTAACAAAGGCCATTTCTTCTGCAAGCAGAAAATGAAACGGTACTATCCCAAGTTCTTGTTATTGCCCTCTGCCAGAGATCACTCTTTTAATGGATAACAGATAAATATCCAAATAAACTTTTACCTTTAGAGTGAGTAAATAATTTACTAATGCATCATACTGTATATTCCACAAACAGCCTTACTGACATCCTTACAGCCTTGTTCAGCATCTACCTATAGACTAGAAGTATTTTTACTCCTGCCTCCTTTGTACCAGTATGGCTGTAAACTCTCGAGTCACTAAAACCTCTTAAACGTAACTCAGGTCACACACCTATTATTAACCTGGGGCACCAATGTCTTATCGCATACAGACTGTGTTAAGAAGATGTGATGTATGAAGCAACAGTGTTCCCAATCCCTAACTACTTGATACAGTCAATTCACAAGAAGAGTGGAAGAGTAGCTGTACCACAGTATCTAAACAATCGCTCTGTTAAAACATAAAGAGATCCCAGCCAGGAATAAGGTAGGGCTGAAGACAAAACATGCAGGTCTACTGAAGCCCTTGTAGACATCAAGAGATACAACTCCACGAAGTTGAAAAAGCTGTGGTTTTTGAAGTTGTTTTATTTTCTCAGTAACTGTTTAGACACTTCAGATACTTCGTGTTCATTTTAAAAGATATGTAAAATGAAGGTAATAAGCATCTGTAACCAAATTCAGGCATTTGTCAGCACTCAAAAAGGTTTATAGTATCAACTCAGTGTGTGCAGTTCAGCAGCCAGCTGTATAACCCTACTATAAGAAATGTTTACAAAGCCAGAGCAGTTATTAGTTCATCAGCTTCATCAAAGCACTGAAACCCATACTTATTAAAGGAACTTCTCACCTGCTCACAGGCAAACTTGGTGTTTGCCTGAACCCGGGCCAAAGCAACAGGTCAAGACTTGGTAGAGAGCAGTGAAGTCATTCAGCCTCATTGCCTTTACATCTGCCTTTGCATGGTGGGAAAGTGTAAGATGTCCCTCTAGTTGTACCCACTTGCCAGGACACCTTTTTTGTATTTTGCATGTAAAAGACCTGAGATTCAAGTTACCCTAAGTACACATAATAGTGTAAGTATTCAACACAGCAAGCCACTCTATCCAGCTATATCCCTGCTGTTCTGAGTTAAGGAAGACACATTTTATACCCTTTAGCTACAAACTTTACCTGTAAGTTAGTTTATATACAGGTTGCTTTGTTCAGTAATAGAAAGTTTTCCAGGCAGCAAGTTGCCTGCCTTTCTAACAATTTGGGAAATCCTATTCCAGGTCGGAAGGTAGGTTCAAGTAAAACAAGAAAAAGGCACACTCATGTTTGGTACTGCATCACTGAAAACACTCTGCAATAGGAAGGAAGGAAGACCAGAATTCTACAAGCAGCTCACCTGCAGCTTGACAGAAATACAGCAGCCATCCTTTTCCACAGCCCAGTCCAGCGCATCGATCTAATCTCTAGCCCTAGCTCCTTGCCAGGCATTTAACCAGGCTACTTTTGGCACACTTCACAACATTGTAGAGTGTCCACCTAAGGCAGTGCTATCGCTCCTTTTCAAACCAAAAGAGTGCCGTTAAGTCATGGAAGGATCCTACAACACTGTAAGTTTGTGTACAGCTAACTCTGTTCTGGACATCATAATTCAGCTCTCAAATGAAATTCTGTTCTCTTTCATACAAGTATAAAGAGATTTTAGTTTTTATTCATATAGTTTAATCCAAAGAGGATATATGAATGAATGCAATAAACTCTAATGCCACAAAGTAAAATGAATCTGATTTACCACACAGCTTAGGCCAGGGCAAAAGTAATTTCCTCAGATAGTCCATAACTTCTGGTTGAACTAAAATACCCTGTTCTGAATAGAAAGCCTAAGACTGAGATAGATGTCCTGAATCATTTAAGTCTCGTTCCTTCTCACTCTAGGCAACTGTATCATATAGTCCCTTTCATAAATGAACACAGCCCTTCCCTAGAACCTTGCAGGCAGTTTTGCTCCCACTATTCCTGTTGTTCTAGAACCTCACCCCTCTAATGAGCCACCTTCTAATTACCAGCATAAATGTAGTCATAACCAGCTTGTATCTGTTCATTCTTGTAGCATATTGCCCTTCAGGTTAGCTAGTTTTTTCCCTCCCTCATATTTACCCCTTGGTATATTTATAGATATCAAAAGCTTCTCCTTAAAGACCTCATTTTGCAAGGCTAGAGATAAGGGGCTCTTTTAGTCTCATAAGAAAAGCTCACGACTTTCCCTCTGCACCTGTTCCAGCTTTAGTTCACATTATATAAAAGAGTTGGGTTTTATCTTTCTCACTCCCCTTCATAGACGTGGGTGACCACAACCGCATCTGGAAGGCAGGATGCAGCCTCACTGAAGCCTTGTGCATTTAGTACTTTCCATCCTCCTAGGAAATACCTCACCTGATTGCATCTGCCTTTTTTACAGCCACATTACACTGGTGGTTGACATTCACAGACAACCCAACACAACTGCAGCAGAGGAATCTCAGCTGGCTTTGCCTTTGCAAATGCCAGACACAGGAGTGCAGGGGGGCCATTACAATGATAATGGAACAGATTAATAAAGCACAGGTCTGTGCCAGATCCCCACAAGATCAAGAATCTCTGTATTACAGTCCATTGCAAAATTTAACAGGCCCATAGTTACCCTATGATTGATTAGTATATCCAGATCCTTTCCTCCTCTGCTGTTTCTAAATAGTGTTCTCCCAGGTTTTGTGCCCACTTTACTACTACTTCTAATGTGCGATTTTACTTTGTGTCATTAGAGTTTATCCCATCCTTACTAATCCCCTGGGTCAGTCAGCTCTTCCAGTAAAATACCTACCTTCTAACAGCCCCCCTTCAGCACTGTGTTGTCACATTCTCCTTTGTCATTTCTTTGACTTAAGCTAATAACTTCCCCATGTGTCATCATATCAAATGATTTCTGAAGGCCAGAGATGAGAATTACAGCTTTTTCTCTCTCTGGCAAAAACCTTACCCTTTTTCAGAGACAGATACTGTATCACAATGTCTCACATTTACCCCTAAATTACAACTTTATTTACAACTTCAAATTTATTCTGAATTCTCACTTACTGTTAAATGCAACATTCCTTCTCCCTTGTTCACCTAAACATAAGCAGTGCATCTGTACTTTATGAATTACAATATCAACTTTATTTTGACAGAGTGACACTAAATCCTTGCTACTGGACCTGCCACTTCATATGCCATTTTTTGGTAATTCTTTAGCCATCTTAATCCACTAAGTTCTTTGATCTCCCCTCCCCCAATACCCATACTTTTCACATCAGATAAAGAATTTATATGGTTATATATACCATATTTATATGGTTATATATAAAACTGCTTGGGGTTTTTTCCCCTTTGGCATATGAAGAAGTTGGGAATCAGATACTTTCAGGTACAGTATTCTTACTTTAGGAACTTGGAAAATAGGAGGCAGCCACTTTGTTCAAACAAGCTGAGATTTTCAAAACTTCATTCTTAAATGCATATAGATGCTTCTTAAAGAGCGGTTTGATTTTCAGTGTTAGGTATCAAACAACTTCCAGTGAAGATAATGAGACCTACAAAGTCCTTAGAACTTAGTGGGGGGAAAATAACTGAACCAACTGCTAAATACAGCCATGAGACTACTAATTTTGACTATATCTGTAAATTTTGATCAACATCAGGGACAGTTCTGACACTAAATGCTATATCCAAAATAAATATGAATATATTTACTTGGAGTGCCTATATCCAGTTGTAATTCCAATTAAGCTAAAATTTATAACAGAATGTCATGGGGTTTTTTGTTTTTAGACCAGAATCAGCTGATGTCCCAGATGTGGATCCAGAGTAGAATTCAAAACATTGCCAAGACTTTGTATATTTCGACCTGAAAAGCCTTCTGAGAATAAAAAGCAATTAATCAACATGAAGACTTTCAGGTGCAGATATAAATGCACTTAAAGTCTTTGCAGCTTTGTTCATTCAGTGCAAACAACGTAGACAAGTGAAAGAATATTTCCGTATTTCAAATGCGAGTGTCTCCTCAGCTGAAGAATCAGTTTACCCAGGGTGTTACAGGGGATACAGTCAGTACAGAAGGAGTGCAGTGCTTAGCTCCTGCCAGTAAAATCCACCAGACCCTGCCTGAACACGAGCTGAGAAAGTCTAACTTTCAGCTACCAGCTTACTACAAAAGGAATCAGTAGAAATGTGATAAATGTAACACATGAAGGCAGAGAGATTTCCTCCCATGTCACTGCATCAACACCAAGGTCAGCAGTATGGGCAATGGTCAAAAGTCAGTGTGGAAACCCCATATTATTAGTCAAGTCCCTGCCCCCAGTCACCTCATTTTCCACTTCACAACAAGTTTCACCCCCCAGCTTTTTAACCCTGAGGCTATTGGAATTGTTCAGCCACACGGGTCGTTTCCCCATTCACTAGCGCGGCCTGGGATGTGCAGAGCATGGGGAAAAAATAACGTGACAAGCTGTGGGAAGGGCAAAGTTTGGCGAGGGCCAGGGGAAGGAAAAAAAGAAATTAAATTTCCCACTACATCAGTGCAGGTGGCTTGACTAGTAAAAGTGCCAGAAGGCTGAAGAGGGCTCCTGGTTTTGCCATTCTGCCTCCAGAGGTCTTGCCCCGCACACCCAGGCTTACCAGGAAGACAGAGAGGCCGCGGGACTTACATGTATTTATTCTTGGGCTGCATTTTTCCCCTCGTGTCGCCGTTCCTCCCCCCACCTCCTCCATGCAGCTTCAGGGACCAAAGTCCGAAGGCAAACCTACTTATTTTAAGCAGCAAACCTCGATTAACAGAGATGACACAAGATCACCCCCAGAACGCTTCCGTCAGTCCCCTTACCATCACGTTGAAGAAAGAAAAAAGGGGGGGGAGAAAGGCTACGATAGCCAACCCGGCATAGACCAACCCTCCAAAGCCCCCGACCGCCCTCTCCCCACAGGAGGGCTGGCGGCCGACGCACGCCTCCCCCGGCAGCGAGGAGGGGGCCCGGGCCGCCGGAGCGCCTCCCCGCCCGCGCTCACCTTGGCCGGCGCGGGGCTCTCGCCGCGGAGGAGCGGGGCAGTGACAGGCGCTGCCGGCGGCGTCTGGAGGCTCCTGACCCGCCGCGGCCGCGGGGAGCGCGGCGCTGCCGGCCCTTGCGGCGGGCGGCTGCGCGGCGCCGGGTGGCAGGCAGGTGCCCGGCGCGGGTTCTGTCCCATTCAGCACTTTGCCATTCTCTCTCTCCGTTTTCCTTCGAGCGGGAGAGCCCGGCTCAAATATCAGAGCCGGCCCTCCCGAGGAGCGCAGGAACTGACATCACCCGCCCCGGGCTTTTAACCCCTTCTCGGGCTCGGCGGCGAGGCAGGTGGGGCGGGCAGCGCCCTGCCCCGGGTGCCGGGGCGGCCCGGGAGTCGAGGAGCCACAGCCGCCCTCTGCCCCTGGCGGAGACATCCCCTCCCCGCCCACCCCGCACACTCCGGGGCTTCCACTGAGGCCGAAGGTGCGGAGAACGGGCTGGTGCTGACGGGGCACCCGGGATGGGCTCCCCGCGGCCGCCCGGAGCGCCTGCCCGCTGCTCCCTCAGGCGGGAGCCCTCCTGCTCCTCCTGCGCCGGGCAGCCATCTTGTTCTGCCAAGCGCCTTTGGGCAAAGCTCGAACGGTGCTGGAGGAACCCCTGGGCAGAGCTACTGGTGGCTGCAGGCTTCTTCCTCGGGCCTGCCAGATGGGCGAGTGTTGGTGTTGAGCCCTTGTCGCCTTGGGTCCCTCTTGGCAGTCATGTCCCAGCCTTCAGAGCTGATATTCCCAAACCATCCCCAGTCCTGAGGTGCGCAGCAGTGTTTTCTGCAGAGCAGTGAGGCGGGGAGCTGGCATCCACACTGCCATGCTGCCCTCACCTCCTGCCACAGCCCTGAAGGGCTGGTGGAGCCATCCCAGGCTCCAGCTGGAGCATCCTTCACTGGTTGTAGGCAGCCTCAGGGCATGGGGTTGGTGCCAGGATAGAGATGAAAACAACGTTAGTGTAATGGTGGCTGTCCTGACCAGAGGACACCATCCAGCCCCGCATACTTGGGCCACCTCTCACATCAAACAGCTCAGACAAGTCTGGGGCTTCAAGCATTTCTGATGATAGCTGCCAGCACACAAAATATTTTGTTCAAGGACAGGGCCACCACTTACAGAGCTATTTTGCATGCAACATTCCCTTATATAAATATATATTAACTTATATGAATATACATTACCTGTGTTACTCAAACAGAGCTGGCAATCTTGCTGCTGAGGAACGGCCAGCTGCTGGGAGCGAGTGTGTGCACACAGCCTTGTGCAGCTGCCTGCGGCTGCCCTCTGCCCGCGGGCTGGTCACTGCCACCCCCAGGCAATCTCTTGATACTGAGCAGACCAGGGCAGGCACATGGGAGCGAAAGGGACTGGAGCCAAATGGGGACTCCAGGATCAAATGTCCCTGGGGCTTTGCGCCTTAGACCAGTGTGTTTCAAAGCGAAAGGTCATTCATTCTGGTTCAGGTTTAGCAACTACTTGTTACTTAATCCATCATCAGGCACATTACTTTCGTCAAAGATACTTTAAAAAGTTTCTCAGTGAAGCTCTCCTTGGTGGGGATAATGACAGTCATGCTGACACGTATCTCTCTGGCCAATTTGCATGTGCCTTTGATGTGGCCTACTTTGCCGCCATGAAAGGTGGTCTCATCTGCTCTAGAAAGTGTGTGGCTTGTTGGGGAAGGGCTGTACCGAAAAGACTGAGTGGTTGTAAGAGATCCATGAGTGCTCTGAAATTGTGCTTTGGCTCTTGTTGAGACTGCCCATGCAAAACAGGGCAGTCTGAAATAAACAGGCTTAAAACAATCTATGGAGGAAGCAGGCAAAGGAACTGAACAAAAATATCTCCTAGTACTGTAAGCAACACTATTCACTAGGCATGATTAAACAATATCTTAAGTGTGATTATATGGCTCACAGATACTGCCTGGTCCAAGGTCTGCTGTTTATTAAACTTTTGTTGTAAACTCCTTCCTCACATTGATAGTGTGCTTGCACTAGTGTCTCAGCAGAGAAACAATGAGTAGCAAATCACTTACTACGCACAAATAAAAAGACTTATGTGATGTGATTAAGTGAGTATAATATTGAAATATAACTAAAAACATAAAGTCAAGATTTGGACACTGTAGTGACTGAAATCTATACCTCATTATCCAAATAAGTAGTCAGATTTCTAAAGATGCTGTGGACCTTGCAGTTCCCTAAAGATTGTTTCACTTTAGATTTCTCATCCGTTTCCAGTTTCATGGGAAATTTGGCTGAATGAAGCTGCCTGTTCCTCTCTGGCTAAAAAGACAAAGCATGCATTACAGAGCTGGTTCAGGCAGAGAGCAGGTTAGCACTATGCAGAGATGGCCAAAGAGCCAAGTGGAGACAGGCAAAGAACTGAAAAGAAATGGGCATCTGGCGAGGAGCTCTTCCATTCGCCCAGCTGAGCAGGGACAGGCAGGAATACAGGCAGAGATGGAGCTGGCTGTTGGAACAGTGTCACCCAAAGAGATTTCTCCAGGAATTCCCAGTGGAAGGGACTCCAGTTGTCTACAGTGTGTATGTTGTGTTTGTGCCTGTATTAATCGTTACTCCCAATGATCAAGGAATTGTAATAAATAACCAGAACCAATAAGGTTTGTGGCTCCCTATAGGTATTTCAGAGGGCAAAACGTAGCTTCATGCTTTTACAGAGTCCCCTCCTGAACTGAGGCTGGCCAAAGACAAAATGGGAAAAGGAGCTATTCCCTTCATGCTCCCCATCCTATTCCTGACTCCTTTCAGCCACAGCATGCAGCCACAATATTTCTTAATCTGAATTTTATGAGGTATTTTTATTCTTCCTTTAAAGACAATGGTCAAGTTCTCTCATTTGCACCAGCAAAGCCAACAGGATTGTATCACTAACTGAAATGTCAGTCTGGTCTTGTGTTTTTCCCAGGCAATGAAGCTTGACTGCCAGGACATTCCTCAGCCACTGAACTTTATACAAAGTACCTCCCTAAGCATTGCCTGCACACACCTTGCTTTAACCCCTGGAGTCCCAGAACCACATCAGCACTCACACAACTATCTGCTGCCATTTCTTTAATGCAGACATTCTACAAAGCTGTGCCTCCTCGTGCCTTCTGTTGCTTCTGTTAAATTATTTAATAAAATTATTATTTGAAATTTTTTAATTAAAAATGTGGTTTTATTAAATAATGCAAATAGAAGAAATGTTTTTACTTCAGAGGGTTGTAAGAACAGCCAGTAGTATTTCACAGTTCCCAAGTGATTTCCCTTGGGAGTTATCTTTAATATGTCTGCTTAAGCACTCTATCAGGTTTTTACAATTTGCAGACAAATCATTCAGCAAAAAATAAGATTTACTATAAACAGCAAATATCTTATTGACAAAACAAACTCTCTGGCAGATCCAAGAGAACTAGCTTGGCACTGTTAGACTATCGTTATCGCAACACAAGCACAGGCTGCTTTGTTAAGAGCACCATATCCCAGATACCTAAATAGAAGGACAAAAAGATACAGGAGAACAAGGTGTCAGAAGATGAGAACAGAATATACTCTGTCTCTAGTAAGCAAAGTTGTCATAGTTGTGCAGGTGGGAGAGAGCATTACGTTCCAGACACAGTGCTGCTGAAAACTTACCAAAGGGGCAAGGACACCAGCCAGACCAAGTCCATGTGTCAGACCCCCCTGAAGGCTCAATCCTATGTAGGAAAAATCTTGCAAAAAACCAAGACAGGGCCTTGAAACACCTGTTTGTGGTACTTGTCTCTCTCCACAGGGAACTTAGGCTTCATATCGTAGTTCTCTAAATTCCTCCTATGTTAGAGGCTTAAAGATGTTGAAAATGGCCTTTGTGCCTAGTTCCCTTACTCTATTTCTCCTGGGCTAACAGCGTGCCAACAGGCACAACACAGACCTGCAAATCTCTGCCTTGCTTCTCTTCTAGTCAGTAATGACAAGTTCATGCAGCAGAAAATAAGAGACTGGCAGCTGTGGATCACCTCACTGCATAAACCAGTTGCTTGTGGGAGGACCCAGTGGGAGGGCCAGGAAACCATTGCCCTCTGGTACTCTGTCAGCTGGTTTTGATCGTGTTATGGTCATCTTGTCACACTTCACACACAGGACATAAAGACACTCATGTGTACTATTCAAGCCAGAACTGGAGCAAGAGCATATGTTTTGTATATACAGTCTTGACTGGCACAGAGCAAAACAATGGATAATTCCCATTTCCTTAGGGAGTCATCCCAGGGGTAAATCCAGTGTTATTCTCAGTATTAATAGCTCACGCCTGGTTTCATCTCAGGATTTCTCCAATTTCAGCCTCCAAGTACCAGATTGCCTTAGGTCTTTTTCTGCAAGATTAAGAAGCCATCAACTATCATTAGTCTGTGAGAAAAAACCATAACTTTGTCTTCTATAAAACACACAGATTTAACATCTCTCACAATAATTAGTGTTTTCTAGTGCTCGTATTCTCATAGGTTTACCTAGATCATAGATTAGACAACTGGAGCTTAAAAAGTAAATTTGGGGTTGTTATCAGCTTGTTTGTGTGTGCCTGTTAAACTCCTGTTGCAGAGGGGAGAAGAAAGGAGGACAGCATGTGGGAGTCTTCAGGCTGAGGAAGAAAACAGTCCTTGCAAGTCTATTTGTTTTGTGTGCTCTTTCTGTGTCTGACATTGGCTGGTATGCAGCCCATAAGGTTCCCACATACCACAGCACGCTTTGAATCTTTTTCCGAGTCCACAAGCTACAAGCAGTAACTGCTGTGCAAGTGATGCCATACATGATGTATCTCGCAGGAAAACTGTATTGAGCCCAGATGCTGCAACTATGCAGACACAGATGGCTCAACAGCACTTGCAAAACTGGATGTTGCTGCCCTAAGGATGAGGGGCTGCTCCTGCTGAGGAAAAAGAGGCATAGAAAGAAGGGGGGTAAAGCTGGAACAAGGTGCTGGAAGAAATTGGGGAGAGCCCTGGAGAGTTGGACCAGCTGCTCCTGCAGCCCCAGTGATGTGAGGGATGGCCACAGTTCTGCTGCAAGGGAGAGTCCATATCCCTCGACCCCTCCTTGAATGGCAGCAGCAGGTCTGGCCTCCCAGGAGTGTAGCTCAGGCAAAATAGGCAGCAGCCTATGGTCATTTTGCTTCTCCAGGTTTCCTGTGAAATGCCAGGCAAATACCTATTTACAGAGCTGGTTCCAGAAATACAGTGCAAAGAGCTGCACAAAGAAAGAGACCCAAACCATGTGGGGAGCAGGGAAAAGCTTATAGACTACTGCTTTGAATTCAAGCCAAGTAACAGAAATAAAAACCTGTTACCCTCTGAGAAGCAGCAGCAGTGACAGCTTATATGGACAGACTGGTCATCTCAGCCCAGTTCTTAAACATCAGCTGTCTGAGGGACATGGTTACTAGGACTGAGCCCTGAGGAGGCAATAGTGTGTGCTCCAGGTCGCCAGAGGAGCCCCACAGCATAGCACAGACCTCTATTACTGCTATTGTAGATTATAGTTCTACATCCACCCATCACTGCAAACAGTTTCTCAGAAAAAAATCCTCAGACCACAAGGGATCATGGGGAGTGAACTCGTGTCTGATCCCCACTACAGCTGTCAAAAGAGTTGTTGGATGGGAGAGGTTTGGGTAGGCCAGGAGAAGGGGTTGTCCTTGTCGCTGCTGTACCCCTATGGCAGAGCTGGGGGGAAATTCCGTTTCCAGAACTGTTAATCAATACTTCCAGTAAAGTAGGTCTCAGCTTGCCCTCTGTTTGGGTGCTGATCTGAGAACTTCGGCATGGGTACCTGGGCAGCTCTGTGGTCAGATCAGGAGAGGCTGCACAAAACACTGTGCTCTGATGGAAGATCCCTGCCTCTCCCCAACCAGTAGGGTGGCCTGTACTGGCTGGGAGTGTGGGAGAGAAGACACTAGTAAGAGATGGGGCTAGTCTGTGGGAGGGGTTTTGGCTGCCTTCCCAGTGTTGCACTGAAGCCATGCCTACAGCTGCCAGATGTCAGGATAGGGTGTGGAGAAGAGCATGGATCCCTGCTGTAGGGCTCCTACTCGGAGAGCCTCCATTGCTGGAATCAGTGGGCAGGCTGTCCTCTATGGGAGTGCAAGAGGGAGGCTACGTTAGCTGGAGAGGTTTTTGGCTCCTTTCCTGGTCTCACACTGGTGCCAGGCACACAGCTCCCAGATGTTTGTGATCTCTGCTCTGGGATCTTTCAGGCTTGTCAAGGTGTTGTGTAAAAGGAGGAATTATTTTACTACCACATGGGGGGTGGAAATGTCAAAAGCCCCCACGGAGATCCATCTGCCTGCTTCTCCCAGGAGGGGTCACCTGCAGGTGAGCAGCCTGGGAGAGGGCTTCCTGTCTCCACTGGTGAGATTGCCGAAGTACTCTTGCTGAGCCTCCCTAGGATGGCTTTGTTTCTGCCAGTTTCCATGGAGATCCACAAAACTAGCAGAAAAGCACAGATCTATTTCGGCAGACAAGTAAGAGTATGTGATAGTGCCTGTGGCTGGGGAGGGGGGACAACCCCGCCTTTATACTGTTAACTGAGTTCTGGGGTCAGTCCTGGGGCTTGCCCCCCCAATTGGCAAGGAAAGCATTGCTGTACCATTCCCAAAGGGCTAGTTGCAGCTCAAAGCAGTAGCTCCTGCTTGTAGGTGTTGCAAGCTGCCATAGGCAGGTTCAAATGATATTGCAAATTGGTTTTAATAGCACTGGCAAATGTATCAGCAGGCAGCCTAAGCAAGTGGTATCTGATAGTACTTTGACTGGATAGGGTTAGTAGGAAGCACTGATGTGGAGCCCAGGATGTGCCACCACATGGCCCAGCATGCAAGCACACACAGAGGTATGAGAAAGAAAACGTAGTGAGAAAGAGAAAACAAGCATGCTACCCTCTCTTCTGTCCCACCTGAAAGCACATGGACAAAATCTCAAAGCTTTCCTCTTAGTCATAGAGGGAAACTATCCGTGTACAAGGAATAAATTCATAGTCTTTCCACCACAGTATCATGTCACCAAGACTTCACCCACTGCCCTGAAGGGTCTCATCCTGCCCTCTTCTCCATTACAAAAGCAGTGTTATTCAGCACACTCTTCGCCATGCAGTTTGGAGGTGCCTGCCTGCCTGATACCCACCCACCCTCTTGCATGCAGCAACAATTGCCAAACAGCACAGCTGCCAGGATGAAAGGACATGGAGGGAATGGGTGGAGGGGTGGCTTTTCTGATCTGCATCATTTTTGTGATGCCGTTTAAGATTTCCAGAAAATTCTGGAGGAGGGGAGGGGTAAAATTGATAAAGGATAAGATGGCTTTCAAACACAGCCAACAAGCATCTTAAAAAGGAAACCTAATTTTGTGTGCCTCTGCCTCTGGGCAAAATGTTCTTGGCTCGGTTTCAAAGGTGCCGGGAAATTCAAGGCTTGGGTATCTCTGAAAATCAGTCTCAGGGTGTCTGCAACAGGGTGACCAGAAAAAGGTGCCAATTTTGGAAATGTCATCTTAAATTTTTTTGATTTTGTAATTACCTATCAACGAGCACTCCCTGAGAAGCTCAGGGATTAATCTAGAACTTGCCTTTCACTCTATGTACTGCCCGAGGCAAAAATCCTTGTAAGAGAAATCTGTCACCTTGGCCATAGATTGCAATGGTGCTTGGATTCAATGGCGCCAACTGCTGCCATAGGAGAGACTCCCATCCATTCCCTCACACCATCCTACCTTGCCCAGAGTTGCATGACCCTATAAAGGAGCTTCTGGAGTTGAGGTCACTGCCAGGCCTCTCCCTCCATCAGTGATTGCCTTCCCTGCCCTAGGGCAGCCCTGTAACCTCCATCCTGGTGTACAGATGTACTGTGCCACCTTGTGCCCCCAGAAACCCGTGCCAGGACACAGAGCAGCACTAGACGGTCCGCTAATTAAAATGGCTAGAGCAGCTCCAACATAAAACTGTTAGGACCTTCTGCAAAGAATGTCATGGGGTAATTTTTAATTATTTGTTTAATTAGTGTTAATTGCACACAGCAAGAGGTCGGAACTCAGCCTGCAAATGCTCAGTCAGCCGGGAAGTGCGAGTTCTCTGGCTGTTCTGGAAACCCTGGTCAAGGAGCAGGAGAAGGAGGGGCATTTGCTCTTGGCGTCAAGGTGGTGGGGACAAGCATGTGAATGAAACTCCGGGGATTTTTTCTGGAGCAGAGGTGGGAGGAGGAGGAGGAGAAGGATGGGAATCTTGGCAGGGAAGCCACTGAGGGGGTGAGCGAGCGCCCCGGGCCCCCTCTGCACCGGAGAGGTTTCAGCACGGTCACTCTCCCTAGGCAGTCACGGGCAAAGCTGTCCCACCGGCAGGGGTTTTCTCTGGGTATTTGAACTGGGGGGTTTCAAAGCAACTTTTCCCTTCGGGGTTTTCTTTTGGTCAGAAGTGTAGTTATTTTAAAATATATGGATAAGATTATAGATTCATGTACGCATATATATGTAATAATGTGCCCACGCATACGGGCCGGCTGCGCCGGCGGTTGGTAACGGCCGGCGGTTGGTAACGGCCGGGGGCCGCTCGCGCCGCGCCGCGCCTCGCCCCGCCGCCCCCCGGCGCTGTGCTCTGGCGCCACCTGGTGTCTGGCTGCGGGCGGGTTTCTCCTCAGGGGGTTCTATTTGAGGCTTTGATAGATCGAGGAAACCCACTAAAAACGGGTGTCCTGAGAACGGGCGACGCCTGTGTCTGGTTTAACTTTTCTGTGTGTACACCTTCCGATGGGAAAATGAGCCGCATATAGGGACAACTGAGTGCAGATTCAGTGGGACACATCTTCTGGCGGGGTGGTTGCCAGGCTCAGCCGTGCGTACCTGTGCCTGTAAAGCCCTCTGTCATTCTTCTAAAAAGTAACATCACAAACTCACACTTTTTTAAACTGATTTTCAAATCCCTACAAGCATGAAAGATTTATCTGATAATGTTTTCAGAAAGATTTCACAGCACAAAGCTCTATGAAGGCCTCATTTTAAACAGAAAAGTTCTACCGCACAGTACTTAATTGCATCCAGCGAAGTGTTCTCGTAAGCCACGAAACCCGAGCTGGCTTACAAAGGAAAGAATACACGGGGCGAGCCCTTGTGCTTCCTTGGCATTGCGTTCGGCCATGGGCCCCTACACACTCAGCGGCTCTCAATTTCTCTCTTTACAGTTTAGCAAGTTCTGCCTTACCAGGGAAACAAACTTCTCAGTGGGAAAGTCAGTCATTGCCCTCTGACAGACATAAACACAACTGTGTATCTGCACAGTTTAGGCTCTCTGCTAATTACAGCTAATAGAGTTTTTCCTTCAGCTGAAATAAACAGAAACCTTGGATCAGACAAATGTGAGCTACTCCCTGGCTGCTCCTAGGGAGCATCGTGGTGACACAGCTCTGAGGAGTCAGAGGTCAAAGGGACTATGAATGGCCATAGGTTTGTTACGGGCTCTCGGTTGGAGGGGTGCTAAGACTCATCCCCAAACCACATCTCTGAGACACGGGATGCACATGCTGTCATATAATCCTGACTTAGGGGGCACCTGGGCAATTATTCCTAAAAAGGAGATAAACATTTGATAGTTTTACCAGAAAAACACATGGGACTGTGCAGGGGAGTAGGAAATTGTGTTCTTAGGCCAATGGTTGCATACTTTAGCTGTGTTCAGTTCAGGTATTAGTTCAAAGAACCACTTTTCTCTTTGGTGCAAATCCACTAAGCACCTTAAGACTTTTCTCTGATTTTTTGTTAAAGCTGGACCCACTCCCACCCTTGCAACAGGTCAAAATTCAGGCCTGATGTTTCTGTACAAGAAACTTGTCTCCTCTCAGCCTTTATTGTTTCTCATAAGGACAAATTAACATTAAAGTTATTACCATTTATGTTTGGCCGAAAATTATTTCACTTCTCAGAAGACATGATAGAAATCAAAAGCCTTACATTAAAGCTTTTAAAAATTAAAAACTTTAACAAAATATTTTTCTGCTGGATCAAAATTATAATGTGATTCTTCTAATGAGCAAAAGTAATGCTACCAATGCAAGAAAGGGTTGCTCTTGCTTTTAAAACGAGGAGAGCTTTTGAGCCTGTACTGCTAGCTTTACATTCCTTCCGCAAAGCACTCTGTAACCACACAGAAATGCAGAATACTGATTCCAGATTTCTGTAGCCCTGGCTGAAATCAGTGCTATCCTGGTTTGAGGTAAAACAGGACCAATTTTGTTCAGTAACTTTGCTTTTTAGCTAGGCCTCTTCTAACTGCTGAAATTAACAGCATGTTGTGCAGAAAACTGTTCACTCTCAGAGTGATAAGACCAATGTTTATAGTTGATGCCAAGGAACAGGATGCAGAGAGGCTCCTGCTTATACTTATTGCTATAACAACCAAGGCCAGCCAACTTTGTTATTTGCCCCATTGGAGGGTCGGAAGCGGAAAAGTGTTGAGGGGTCACACCTGCGGGGAGGAGTGGACAGGACAGGTGACCCAAACTGACCAACAGGGTATTCCATCCCATCTGCCTCCTGCTCAGTATAAAAGCTGAGGGATCAAAGGGTCAGCCCTCTTTCTTCAATGGCCGGCATCCGAGGAGGACTCTGTTCTGCCTTTGATCTAGGCATTCCTAGGCATCCCTAGGCATTCCTAGGCATTCCTGTGTCAGCAGGGGAGTTGGACTAGATGATCTCTAGAGGTCCCTTCCAACTCTGAAGATTCCGTGATTCTGTGATTCCGTGATCCTGATCCTGAATCCAGATCCGGAATCCAGTTCCCATCCATCACTGAGTCCAGTCTGAGACTTCCCCAGTGCCTGCTGGTGATGTGATTGTCATCCTGGGAGCTTGATATGGTTTTGTAAATATTTCATTATTTTCTTTTTATTATTTTATTATTAATATTTCATTAAAGTAGTTTAGTTTCTTCTAAACTCTTAAGTCTCTCTTTTTCTGTCTCTCCTGCCTCCCTTCAAAGTGGAGCAGAAGAGAAAGCATCTGTCATTCCGCCTGGTTGGGCCAATCTGGCCCAAACCATGACAAGTGCCTACAGTTTACTATCTGCGCTTAGATTGACTAGATTTATATTTAAGGTAAGCCTGCTGTCACAAAACATACTCTGTGAATTGGAGGCATGTAGGCATAAAAGGAGAGAAGATTCAGGACATCTTCCACCAATTTTCCTGCGCAGGATCAGGCAAAATCTCCCTGCTTGCAAGAGGTTATGCTCAAATGGGTTTATGACTGGGTCATGTCTCTCAACCTGTGCAGAGAACAGCAGGTTTTGAAGAGCAGCAGCTGTGCTACTCCTGCAAGCTCATATTCATTCCTCCCAGAGACCAAAATCTCTGAGAACTGCCCTGAATTTCCAGTAGCTGTTTACTCCATTATCACAAAATCAATCACAGATGGTGCTTTTGATGCTGGCAGGTTGGAAAAAATAATCTCTTGGCTTATATCCTGAGCACATTTGATCTGGACTGACTGGGTGGAATCGTGACAGCCCGTCATCATGTCATTGGTACAGAAACATTTTCCTGACTGCAGCTAACGTTTGGGCCAGGATGAACATTTTCCTTTAAATAGCAAACTTCAGCCTTAAATAGTTACACTTTGCCCTTGCTGTTTGGCTCTGTTGCATACCAAAGATTTAGCTCTTAGCAACATGAAATCCCATCCTAATTAGCTTCTGTTTAACAATACCACTTTGTACCACTCTCAGAATGCCAAGCTCCTTCTATTCTGGGGCTACAGAGGAGGGGAACATTTCATATCAAGCCCAATGCAGTTCAAGACTCTTTCTGTGAAATGAATTTTTTACTTTTTTGAAGGGTAAAGTAGTCCTATATGTTAAAGCTGAGCCACTCTGTACGAGTAAAAGTCACACTCAAGAAATTAAAGACTATTAACAAAACACAGCCCAATAGAAGCAAACAAAACTATCACAAGAAGTTCTGGAAAATTCAGCAGTGTCATGAAATTGACATAAGTGATGCATGCTAGACATAAAACTTGTGTGTATGTGCTCAGGTGGTGTAATTCACTCCAATTTTTCTCTCAGTTGGAGAGAAAAATGTGTATCATTTACTCACTGGGGAGTCAGTGAGCATGTATGAAATAAAGCAACTCTCACACATGCAAATAAGCCATCTCCTGCATTTGCACCAACACTTCCAACACCTCCCAACACTTCCAGTACCAAAAAGTAGCTCTGTGTAAGAATACACAACTCTTCAAAACGAAGTAAGGTCTTGGCATATCGGACCCTGTATTTCAAATAGATGCAGTTTCATGTCTCACTGCAACATTAGTGTATTTTCTGATGATAAAGCTTCCACTGTCAGTTATAGGACTGCTTATTTGGTCCACTGTTAGGAACTGTTCATGAACATATACACAAGGAAGTAATAAGAGACCTTACACTGAAACTTTAAAAACATTGGCATAACAGTGTGACCATCTGAATGTATAGGGCTGGCTTTTTTTTTTTTTTTAATGCAGGCCTGGAGAATCACTTGTAGAAAGCATCAAGAGCCATCTACCTCCCTAGAATAAAAAATAAACAAGATCACACGTGCAGCTCTGCCCACCACAAATGCCAATGGCTAATGATGATCATTCACACATGCGGTTTTGCATTTGGTCCTTTTTTTATGCTAGTATAATATTTTCCTCACCTTACAGGAAAGTCTCTGGATTCAAGGAAAGCCTCTTATCTGAAGCCATCTGAAGACAGAGTGACAAGGCCGAGCTGGTTTTCTTCTCAGACTTTCAAGAAAACTTTTTACAATCTATTTCACTTACTATCCTTGAAACTTTGACCGAATTTCCATCCCACAAGTGTCCTAACCTAGACAACATTATTCATAATAATGAAGATTGTATGATGACCCCAAATAGGTCTTTTTGCTAATATTTTATGGTTGTATAGAATTACACCATTTTCTGTACATTGTGAAGTTATGCAACCAACGTGTTCACATTCTTTAGAAGAAGTCTTTATATTTTCTAAAGTGAACAAAAGAACCCCTTCTTGAAATGGGTTTGGTGCCTATTTTAAAGGAAAAACTCCACTATCGTATGACACATTCCAACCACTGTAGGTAAGTATAAAGCAACCTGAAAAAAAGTTCGCTGTAAAAGCTTTGCTGAGATAAACCTAACGCTGCAAGTTTGAGTAGATATTGGAGCCACTGTAAATTGGATTGGTCTTGGTCCTGAAATGTAATATCCAGCAAAGCTTTATTTTTCAGGTCCCTGTGCCCATAAAGCCCTGGAGGCAGGGACTGAAATTTCTTGAGATAATTCCAGCATGTTTTGGTCTTTCAAACTCAATGGCATGCAGGGTGCAGGTATGAAGCATACATCAACACACCCCTTGGCCTCCTGCTCTGTGTGGATAACAGACAGCTCTGCAGAGCTATTACATTTCCCTCAGATTACAGAGCTAAAAGAGCATGTGCTTATCGAGCTCTGGGGGCTGAATAGGGGCTACCTGCTGGAGGTTGCTTCCAGTTAAGATTGTTGGAAATTATCCAGTGTCACAGAGAAACCTGCATTAGCTCCCATCAGTGACAGAGTTAGTATTTGTTACTTAGCCTGGTAACCTGTACTTTTTTTTCAAAACTTTCAACTTTTTTGGATACCTAGATATCAGTATGGAGAAAAGTCACAGAGGAGCTCTTCTGACGCTGTAAGAAGAACTTTCTGCAGATTATTTTCTCTCTGTCATCCAGCAGGTGGGAGGAGACCAACACACAGTGAAATATAGGGCTGCTGGGTGGATTGCTCCCCAGGGATGCCTGATTTACTTGTGCACAACTCCTCAGGGCATATCCAGTTGCCCTAATTTTCATAAAACTATCCGGCAGCCTCAGGGAACATGACAGGACCACTTTTTACTCTCTTGGAAAGAAAGGAGTTGGGTGTCACAGTGTCAATATTCATGGATCACAACAAAGAGACACAAGAACTGCCCAGCAATGTCTGCATCTAGGAACAGCCAGTTGGGGTTACAGGACTGCTGTCAGCAGGTGGGGGCAGCATGGACATTGACTTATCTACCTACATCTTTTCACTAGTTGTTTTCCCATCAGTTTTAGACACTTGTAAGGTTACTTCTGTAAACAGCTTCTCTGGACATCCAGAAGACATTGTTCTGCTATGGCAAAAATGCCGTAGAAAAAGACTGTTAGCGCAAGTCTAGTGAATTTGCTCTGCCAGAAAGTGTTAACTTGACTGCTGAACTAGCCACCTGGTAATGAACTTTGGTCATTTTTCCTCATCCTGATCAGGGGGCAAGGGCACTGAGAATACAGGGAACATAAAAACTGGGAGAGAGAGAAAGGTAATGGACCTGTTGTAGTGTAAGGGAGAAATGAGGGACAACACAGGCTGACCATGGAAGCAGGGCTTGTGAATTCCCAGTTTATTTGAGTTTTATTTGTACAGCAGGGATGTTTGCAGGTAAGTAACAGCTAAATGTTCACAGAACCATGAGTGCATAGATGTTTCACAGTTAGTCAGTTAGTAGTGGTGGTTCATGTCTAGGATCGTGCTAGAGAAACAGATTATTTGGGGAAGATGTACTATTTCTTTATCCTCTGGTCTTATTAGGGGGTGGAGAAGAACATCAATTGATGGTTAAGTCTGTACCTCTGAGACTGGCTAATAAAGAACCCTTAATTGCTTGTATTAGTATAGGTATCCCTTAAGAAAAAAGCCTACTGAAAACGTAGCTGACTCCAAAAGGATTTTATAAGCTGATATCATCTTTGGCTGTGTTAAACTGTGATGGAATATTTCTCCCTAATAGCATGCCCAATGTTACAACAAAATTTAAAATGGCTTTGAATCAAAAAGCAACTACAGCTTTTTTTCTGAAGAAGCAAAATTCAATACTGGCACTTTTACTCTCAAATTCCCCTTCTATTGTATTTTTCCTTTGGAAGGATATAAAAGAAAGAATTTAGTTCCCATTTGCAAAGACAACTATGAAAAAACTTCTGAAAGCATTTGATGGTATAGGTGTGATAATGGTCAAATCATGAAAGAAGTGAGATTTAGTTATGCATCAGAGCCTAATTTGGGCTTCTGACTCTCATTTGACCAGTTTAGGATCTGTCTCATGTAGTCAGGGTGTTATGAAACAGACGGTACCTAGTTTGACCATCAGACTGGGATTATTTTGCCTGACTTCAGCTACCCAGAAGTCAAGAAATGGGCCTGAACTACTTATCTGGCTCCATCATCAGTGGAGACAGGGGAACTTGTTCCGTCTCCTTAGGATGGAGTACATCATCATCCAGAAGTCTCCACCTCTCACGACTGAGTAAATAGGGAATTACAGCAGATGAAACGCAAAGGATCACAATATTCTTATAGGCAGAGAAGGGCTAATACAGAATGAAGTTACTGAGATGTAGATGTAAGTATATCACATTAAGAAATCGGGACAACCCTCCATGTTTGCACAACTGTTAAGAACTGGATCAGTCCATAGATGAAGAGTCACAACTAATTGTGCAGATGACTTTCACAGTTGGGGAGCTGAAAGGTGCATCAGGACCTTTGTTCAAGGTCCAGCTCACTTGACCTATTTTTGTGCTTATATTTCTGAGGTTGATTTCTCATTACCAACATCAGTTATACTAGTTGTAACTGGAAGTTTTGCAGGATGATTGGGAATATTTGGTATCTGGAGTATCATTTCTGGTCTCTTCTAGAACAGAAAGTCCTATAAATTACACTTTTAAAGTTCACTGGGCTGGATATTGTTAAGCTGGCATTTGTAGTCAGTGTAAAATATTTGGTAATTAGAGATTACAATATGACAGAAAGTCTCATTTCTTTTGGACATGTCATGAACTAAACATTCCTCAGGTCTATGTAGTTACTTAATCTCATGAAATTCTTCCCAGAAAGTCTCCTTAATAACTTTCCAAAATGAAAACTTACTCTTTAGGCAATATCATGGCTATCCCTATGCAGTCTATGCTGGGGTGATGCCTACGGATGGGGAGCTTTGCTGTGTAAGATACAGATTAATATTTGATGAAGTAGTTATTTATTTAGCATATCTGTAGAGACAGTTTTTTTCATGTGACTTCTTAGTCATCAAAAAGATTTGGGACTGTTTGGCTCCTACTCCACCTGACCCTCTGACATTTCTTGGGATCATGTGTGTGTTGTGGGACTGCTACCAGGACAGTGACAAGATCTGAAAGGAAAGGAAGGAAAGGAAAAAGCTGCTTTTTAAAAAAGTACAGTAATCTCCTTGTGTATCACTTTGATGTGTTCTTCAACATATGCATTTATACGGCAGCTGAAATAGATGATGAATTTAGGTGGCTGCTCATCCAGGCTTCTGGGTATTATCTTCAGTCCCGTGTGATCAACTCCAGACAAACTTCTCTGTGTCTGAGGCTATCTGCTTGAATGGGAAAAATATTCAGATGTAATGCATTCTGAAAGTGACACAACAAAAACAAGGTAACAGTGAAATCTGAGAGAAGATGTTCAGTGAACAATATATAAGGACCCTATTTCTAGTGGAACTGTTGTGTAACAGCCTTATGGACAAACTGAACCAATGTCACGAAGATCAAAGAAAGGAGGAATTCTTCAGCTGTTTATATATTGCTGCTAAGAGTGGAGGTAGCAGCCCAAAATCAGAGATATTCATTGTTAAGAAGAAAATTAATTAACCAGCATTCTGAAACCTACAGGAATAATTTATGCAGTAAAACCTCTTGTTTTAGTTTGTCTCCAATGAGACAGTGAATAAAAGAGGAGTACGACGAGGCAGCGTAAGGAGGATATACTCTATCTTAAAGACAACCATTGAGTATTTTGGAATTATTAATAACTCAGATCCACAGGTGCTTTAATGCATAGCGGCTGAATGTACTAAATAATAACAAAGCATAAGATATTATTGTGGAAGAAAAATCTCTCAGAGACCACTGAATCACGTTAGAGAACAGGACAAAACACAGCAAAGCTGAGGAAGAGAAACTCAGACAGAAAAATATGAAAGATAACTGGAAGTTTTTTAAGAGTCACTGGTTTAAAAAAAAGTCTCAATTTAATAAGCATAATAGAGAACAATGTTGTTTAAAATGCGATCCTGGGACAATGTGTGAAGTGAAGGCATAGTTAGAAAATAAAAAGCCTACATAACAAATGGATAAAATGGGAAATACATAACAATCAATATAAATTAGAAGTTATATAGTGTAAAAATAGACCAAAAAAAGACAACAGAGGAAAATCATCGTCTGGCATGGCTTAAGACAATAAAATGAGTTAAGAATATATTAAGAACAACAGAAGTCTTAACAAGGGTACATGCTGCTGCTTGATGCAGATGATAAAATTATAATGTTCCAGAAAAGACAAATATCCAATAAATGTTTCTGTTCTGTATTTGGAAAGAAGAAGATGATGCACTTATATCACATGGGCTGATGAAAAATTTTCCACTCCATTAGTGACCAGGAGGAATGTAAAGTATGTACTGGTGGTAAATGTTTTAAAATCAGCAGGTCTGGATAGCTTACATGGGAATACTAATAGAGCTTATTTAACTGATCTCTAGCCTGCTGATATTGATATTTCATAAATCCTGTAATAGTAAGGAAATATCAGAATACTAGAGTGTCTGTTCTATGCCAATATTAAAAAATGGCAAAGTCAATAATCCCAACAGATGTGCATCAGGAAGGCTAACAGCAGTTCAGGGAAAAAAAATATTAACTGATGATTATCCTCTGACAAAGAATAAGAAAATCCAGGGATGTTTTTTGCCAGCATCAAAATAATCTTGACAAAAAAACCACGTCAAGAATAATTTCAGCATCCCTGCCATGAGCAGGAAGATGACTAGAGATGCTCTTAAAGAACTTTCTAGCCCTACCTTCTGTGGTTCTTTGAAGAGATAACACCGTTACCAACAGAGAGTCCTCACTGGACATGAGTGAATATATGTATGGGATGTGAATTCTGCTTGACTTTATTTCTTAAATTGTTTTCTCACTGAATGTTTCTTCATGTATAGCATTCAGATGAGGGGCAGTGCTGGACCTTTGTACCTGGATGACTCCCATTCACTGAGAGAAACACAAGACAACAGGATGGTTGAAGCATCGGGAAAACAGTCCAGACAAGTTTGTCTGCTGGACATAAAGAAAAACAGAAGAAAGTCATGTTGTCAGTGCTTTGCAAAAGCCATGGAAGTTGTATTAGGATGAATTTTAAATTCAGTACTATTCAACATTTTCAACATCATTGCCTTAGAAATAAATATAAACTCACTGCTGAAAAAATATGCACGTATTAGGAAGCCTGTTGAGATGGCAATGATGAGGGGAAAGCATTCATATAGGTTAGGCTGGATAACCTAGCAGATCAGACACATTCAAGTAAAAAGCCTTTTACTACAGCAAAATGCAAAGTTATGCATGTGGGAACCAGATAGGAGATCCAGAGATGTGTAATCAGAAGCTCTACCCTGGAAAACAGTGCTCTGAAAAGGATCAGGGTCATCAGAGTATGGAGCAGTTTCACTCCAGTGAGATAGTGTGGCAAAAAGGGTGAAATCAATCCTTGAATGCATAAACAAGGGAATAGTGAGCAGAAGCACCAGGTTGCTTTTCTTCCTTTTGTGGTACTCATGAGACTAATCATATGCAGGATATTTATTTTCAAAGGTTGTTCAAAAGCTGGGGAAGGTGCAAAAAAAGTTTAGTAATTATTCAAGATCTAAAGAAAATGCTCTATTGTAGAAGACTTACAGTGCTCAACCTGTCTGACTTACTGAAAAGGATATGACTTGATTTATGGCTTGATAAATGAATTGGTACTGTTGGAGGCATAAAACACTAGCAGGAAAGGGCTCTGAGCAGACTAAGTTGTACTGAGGACTGAGTGCAGGAATTATAAAGCCAGACAAATTCAAGTGAAGAATGAGACACAGATAATGATTAACCACTAGAACAAGCTAATGTGGTGAATTCTTCATCTCCTTATGTCTTCATATCAAGACTAGACATCTTTCTTACTGGCTTACAGCCAACTAAAAATTGTCAAGCATGAGTTATAGCGTTTAATACTGGAATATATCCACGAAAATTAATGGTCTATGATATCTAGAGGTCATTCTAGGTGATAGAGATCTCTGAGATCCATTATGCTGTAGGAGAGAGATATATTTATTAATTATTATGATTTTTTCAATAAGTGGTAGCTAAACATGCAACTTTCCCTCTGTTCTGCCCTTTAAGTCCTGCCATTTAATGATAACAAGATGATTTAAGGTTGTCAAGATAACTAATGAAAGAAACTGGAGGACTATAAAAGTCCACGATTGATTTTCTCTCTTTAGATATTGCAGTAGACGGTCACTTTACCAGTTGGACTGGCATAACACATAGGAAACATAAGTTGCTGGGTGACTTCCTTTCCCCTTCTTTGTTCCTCTGTCTAGAAACTTCTTTCTTTGACTGTGACATGCACCTATGGTAAGTAAGTAACCTGGCCTCATGCACACATCATATTAACAAAAACAGCCAAAGTATTTTTGGAAGACATGAATGGGAGGCGGAGATGCTGGGTAAGAACCTATTTTTGGTTTGGTTTTGGAACCAAAAATAGGTTCTTATCCAGAAAAGTAAAAAAAAAACCCCAACATTGCTATAGCAGGCAATGTTTTTAACATTATTTTGGTGCTTGAATATGGGAACCTCCTTTGCGAAAGTGGTATTTGATGTTTGGATCACCAAAATGAATAGGTATGAATTGCTGCTAATCTGATCTTGAGAATCTCTGTAGTACTGACCTGCGTATCTGGGTGCCTAAATGCTTTTAAGAATTGGGCCCATGAGAACTTCCATCCTATATAATCCCAAAGCACTTTGGAGGCCTCCATGGCTCTAGGGCAAAGCATGGGTGCTACTGATAGTGCACAGCCTTTCAAAATAACAGTTTAAGAAAGAAACTGAAGAATCTCATCACTAATGCAACTTCAGGGGAAATTCAGGGAATGAAAAATGGAGAAGGGCAGAGAAGGTAACTTGTATTTATAGTAGACAGCTTATCTGGCAGATTTAGCCACTTCTCTTGCTGCTTCAGCACTGTTTGTGAACAGCTTTTGTTCATCTCAGATGTTTCTGTTATTCAAAAAGCTCTTGGCCTGTTGAATGTTCTCGAGCAGCTCATTGTGAGTATTTGATACATGGAAGTAGAGTCAAACTGTGATTTTTAGCTCTGAATCACTTTTATGTATTCCTTTGACTCATCCACTTTCCACATCATTTCAAATCTCAGAGGAACACTTTTTCAATTTCATTCATACTATTTAATTGCTCCCAACCTTCCTCATTTATCTTTTTTTTATATTGTAACCCTTGTCTTTTCCATCATTTCCCCTCATCCATTCCCCTCCTATCCCTCATTTATTATCACTATGTGACTAATGTTTGAGAATTGTATTGTAAGTGACTTGGAGCAGACACTTGTCATTTTACTGTTGTGCAGAGCACTTTGCATACATGTCGTGTTGTATAAATAAAAACTACAGCTCCAGAAATATTTAGTCCCTCAATTATATTTTACAGTATAATATGTACCAGAGACACTATATGAAATAGAATTATTTATTATAATTATCCCATCTCTGGTACTGACATTCAAAAGCATTTTAGGTAAATCATGTGCCTTCTCTCTTCTCTGTCTCAGTTTCTTAGCTAGCTCCGAGTTACAAGATGTGTCAGTGAAGTGCCAGCATTGGGTTGTTTGGGATTCTAAAAACACTTCAAATGTAACACCTCTTTGCTTATCCTGCTTTCTACTGGCGTGTCTCAAAGCCTTCTAGCAAAGGAAATGTGTTGCCTCTTTTACAGCTGGGGAAACAGAAAAACAGAGAGGTTAATTTGAGGCCATTGAGAAGGCCTGAAGCATGTCTGTGAACACAACCCAAGCCTCCGGG
This sequence comes from Burhinus oedicnemus, assembly GCA_008921705.1. NCBI lineage: Eukaryota > Metazoa > Chordata > Aves > Charadriiformes > Burhinidae > Burhinus > Burhinus oedicnemus. The sequence goes on along the minus strand of VFFE01007687.1, from coordinate 2,182,855 downwards.
CTCCAGTTTCCTGGCATTTCTAGTGGGCAACACCTCTCCACAAAACAGATTATTGGATTGAGTTGGATGGCACATGTCCAGGTTTGTATACTGGCTTGTCTTTCCCCAAAACAACGTTTGTATTTTATTAAACCTGGCTTAATAACAGAAAACAGAGTTGCCTTCAAACCCTTCAGGATCTGTAATTTTCACATACATGGTATTTGCTTTTCTTCTGCCCCTGAACCCCGAATAGAAACCATGAGGGATTCTTTCATTATTTTTATTAAAAATTCAAGCAAATGTAGGCTTACTTAGTCAGACATCAGTCATGCCTCTAGTAAGTCTTGCTTGCTGCTTCTTCTAGAAGAAGTCTCAGGCTACTCTGTTCTGAAGGACCCATTTGGCATCTCATTCACATGAAGGCAAAGGTGGCAGGAGGTAGCGGAGGATACTAGCATTCTGCTGAGCAATTTATCAGTCAGCCCAAAGAGATGATCCCTGAACAACATCCCAGAGGAAACTCAAAAGCTTTGACAATCTCTGTGAAAATGTTTTGCTAGCATTCATTCCCATGGAGACCTTGAACGGCAACACCCCTGGACAGGGCTTTCCTAAACAGGCTACCCTGACAGTAAGAGGTGCTTTGCTGCATGGCACTTCGGTAGCATCTCTTAGGTGTAAAAGTTTCCTATCCACCACATTTAGTTTCAGAGCCAAGCTCTCATCAAGCTGTAAGGTATGGCAGGTATCTATTACAGAAAAACGTCTTGAAGGAAAGCAGATAGTGCAAAGCTAAATACTCAAGAAAACTTTACTGTTACAATTTATATGTAGAGAAAAGAATATGCTCTGAGTAAGGGAATGATTTCAGCAATCCCAGAGAGAAAGGCTAGAGTTTTCAAAAATAGCTCTGGGTACCTTGGGGATTACTGCCCAGCCTTTAATGTTTTGAGGCTGATCCCAAGGACAGCACCTTACTGCCAGAGACTGGCGCATGCACGGTTAAATGAACGAAAGTTTAGAGGGCTTCAATTTTGGGCAGAGATACATTGAGAACCTGCATGGACCTTACTCCTGCCTCAGTCCTTTTGTTAATCAAGCACTTTGTCAGGAGTGATAAATATGGCATTAGTGTCTGAAGCCATAAAAAGAACCCAAATGATAGAGCCTACAGGGGCGGGGGAAAAAGCCCCTGCTACAAGCAAAAGAAAGAAGAGAGGAACCCATCAGACCAGGGAGTATCCTCCAGCTTGATGGAAATGTCTGAAAATTTCTTTCATGTTTTCTTCAATAAACTCATCGACTGAAATCCATGGCTTTTATTTTTTCTACCCCCACCAAAAAGAAAAAGAGTTGAAAGAAGCAATTTCCATGTTATTGCATGAAGACCTATGCAAGCTGATCTGAGACAGCATGTGATTTGTCGTACTCTTCAAAATGCACTTCCTTCTTCAGGGATTTGAAGAACATTTGTCACCACAGTGACTGGGGGCCCCCTCAGAAGAAAAAAAAGGAAATTAGTTCATTCTTTAATTTCTTTGAAAATTTCAAGACTGCTCCTTGTTCCTCAGTTTCCTGACAGAGGAGCTGTGTTTTAGATGTACATCTGTGAGGTGTTTATTAAATAAACACAGAGCATCTCCTCTCTATTCTACACATCCAGGGAGACAAAATTCCCAATTCCCAGTTGCAGGACCTCCTCAGGCAAACAGGAGAGAAAAAGCCAAACCTCCCCAAGGCGGGGAAAACCCTGATTTCAGCTTGAAGGTTTTAAAGAATTGTGACAAACTTTTCCATGACAGGTGTCTCCTTCAATGCACTGGCTGGCTGGAGTCAGACTGAACCAAGGCTGGGTAGACAACGGGGAGTGTTGTAAGGTGAGCTTCCCATTTCATTCGTTGCAGAACCCATTAGCATATAGAGAGTGAGGCAGGAAATTAGGGTAAGGGTGTTTTAATGAGCCAAATGGTTAAGCCCTTCTCTGGAAAGCTGGATCCCATTCCTCATTAGCTCTGAAGCAATGTCAGACAAGTCCCTTGGATTAAAGTGGTATTTCTAATGGGGGTTCCTGATTTTCCAGCTGCTCCTTTTTCTAGACTGGGGCTGGATTTACAGAAGGGATAAGCACCCACAATACGAATGTAAATATAAGGAGCCATACAAAACTGAATTCTCTGTGGAAAGAGAGATGCTATGACTATCAAATTTATTATTCATTTTAACTGTAACATGTCTGAGCTTCAAACCCCAGTCTGCAGAGTGAGATCTTACCTCACTTACCTCACTACACTGGCAGCAGTATTTGTGATGCACTCAGATACCAGTGTGACCACATCAAAGAGTTCCTGAAGAAGTAAGTCATTCTTTTTTCAGTGTAACAATTGTGCCATAAATAAAACAAATTACGGTGAGGGCATAAGCTCTGCCAGGCTCAAAATGGATGAGTGAGGAACCACCTTGGGTATCGCTGCACTGCACTCCTTAGTGTGCTCCTTAGTAGCAAGCAAATATGATTGTACTACTTTCCAAGATGTTTCCATACAGTCAGATGTGATGCTGCACCCAAATTAATAAATACTTCCAGAACCAGACAGGGTGGTGCAGAGACATCGGAGCTGAGTTTGGGCACACATACAGAGGAACTAGATCAGGTGTTATACATGATCTGTGTTATTCCAGACAAAGGCAACACATGCATGACGGAATTAGGAGATCATTAATAAGATCAGCTACATCTCCTGCGCCTGTTTACAAGTGGCTGTAGAGGGGCTAGAGCATACTTAGGTCACTGCAAACTCTTTTCATCTTGGAGCCAGCTTCCTGTGTCCAAGCCTGGATGCTCTGCAGAGAATGGTGCTTGCTCCTGGCGCCAGGCCTTGGAGAGACAAAAGGGCAGTTCTAGAAATCCTCTCTCCTTTGTCCCCAAGGTTCATCCTGTTCCCACTTTCACCATATTATAATCTCAACTCCATTGTTTTTTTTCTCTTCCGTTACTAGCTCAGGCTGAAAGAAACAAGGCTGGACAGAAAAATAACAGCTTTTCTGGACGAGCTAATGCAGCTGGGGAGAGCTGAACAAGCTCTCAGGTGTACAGCACCACCACCAGGTGCTTGCTCTGACATTTCTCCCTCCTGCCTGTCCCCTCAGCACAGTATAGTGTTTGTCTTCATTTCCCTCACCCCTGTCTCACTGCCTCCTCCTTCCTCCCTTCTCCTTACCTCCTCCTTCCTCTCTCTGCTTGCTGTGACTAGGCAGGAGAATACAGATTTATGTATTCTCTACATGTGCTTCCCATTTTTTCCGGTCCATCTCTGGCTGTTGATTTCTCCTTCTCGTAGGTGAGTATCTCTTGGCTCTCTTCTTCCTTTCTCTTTGACCTTTCCTCTGCTCCTTGTAAGGCATTCTCTCCTCTCATGCTGTGAAATGTTCATGCTGCCTCATACTGTGAAATGATCTCTCTCACGCTCTCTCTCGACTATGTCTCTAGCACGGTCCTCAGTACTATCTAAAGGATGCTATTTCACAATAAATACATAAGCACGGCATTAGGCTGCTGTCCTCTGCAGCTGCCTAATTGGATACAGTATTTTAAAGGTGTTTCTTAGAACACCAAAGATGCCTTAGCTATCGTAGCATTTTCCTTCTCAGCTCTGTTGAAATATATATAAAACAATTGGGTTTTTTTCATCCAGCTTGAGGTCACCAACACACACAGCGCTCTCCTAGCCTGCACAGCTCGGTTGCTGAGGCAGGGCTAGCTAGCTGTGCATTATTCTCCATTTCCCCTTTAAAATGCTCCATCTTTCTGATACTCCAGCTCTCGCAGTGCGATTGTGCAATCAGGTGACTCGGTGACAGGCTGGTTTGCTGCATTGTGGCATCCTTGGAGCAGCCACAGCGGTTTGTACGCTGACGGGAACGCCAGCCTGTAACCCGGGCGCTCCTGGGTTACGCAGAGCTGTGCAAAGCCGCGGCATTTTTCCCGTGTGCAGCATCTGCTGGCCCTGCAGTTTTGGGGCTGAGGGAACAGCCTCTCCAGAGAATACCTGCCTTTGAGAGAGTCGCTGCAGCCAGACATCTTGAGAATACTTCGTTATAATTGCCTCGGGGCCTGCATAGATCCGATGTTGCCTCATCATTGGGACCATTTATTATGGGTATCAGAAATGCTGAGTCATTGAAGAGAGGTCATAAAAATATCCTTATTCTGCTAAAAACATCAGCTCATCATTTCTGGTACTACAGAAGGCAGGAGTGACCAGGAAATCTGGTGCCTGTGAGAAAGAAAATGTAAACTGCGTAAGAGGTCCGGGAAGAGCAGAGCAGAGCCCAAAGTTGGTAGCTAATTAGGAAAGGCAGGGCATCGCTTCAACACAGGTCTCTGGGCTCAAGATCAAATGCCGCTTCTGAGTTTGTGTCACTTGAGGTTACCTTTTTGCCCCACAATACTTCAGTTTCTCTCTCTGTAAAGGAACAAGCCTAAAAATCTCCCTCACTTCTGTCTGAAGACTATAAGGCACTTTGGAGGCATTAACTGGCTAATTAATCCTTACTGCAGAGAGCTGCTGTTACTTCCACCTTCCAGAGGGAAGCCAGAGGTACAGAGGGGTCATTTGTTTGCTCGTAAACTCGGGTTCAGGATTGCAATATCCTGATTTCTAATCCTACAGAAAAGCATTTTTAGCCTGTGCTCTCGTGCTGCTGAAGAGTTAATGTAGAAAGAGAAACGATTTTTATTTATTTTACTACCTATGCTTTAAATTTGTTTTCTTACTCCTCTTCCTTGGGCAATTTTTTTGAATCTGAAGAGATCCTTCTGGGTGGAAAAACACTTCTTGTAGAGATTATGTTTCACTTCTTTAACAGTGAAGCTGCAGACAAATATTTCCTTTGATAGCTGTGTTTGATTTCCTGCACTGCAGGGATGTCCTGTCAGCGTCCAGATTCAACAACAGGCGCACGGAGGTTATACCCCTTAGCTGCTCGGGGTTTTATTTGTTTTTGTTATGGATTTCTTTAGAAGAGTAAATTCGAAGAACCCGTAACGCGGGCTCACCAGCCAAGAAGCGTTGCCAGAGCAAACACTCCAGGCTTTTTGGGAGCTTTTCGAGCAGGGTGTTCCCGCCACACACCTGAGCACACACCGGCAGGGTCCGGTTCTCCGGGGAGGCGCGTCCCCCTCCCTGGGCGCACGCCCGCCGGCTTTAGGCTCTCTCCTTCGCTCCGGTCCCGCCAGGCCGCGGGAGGAACCACCCGGCCGCTCCCCCCACCCCGGCTGCCGACCGAGCAAACCGGCCGCACCTCCGCGGGAGGGCGCGGGGCCGGCGCCCCGCGGGGAGGCTGCCGGGGGCTGGGCCGCTGCCGCCGCCCCGTCGTTGGGGAGGCAGTGCGGGGCAGTAGGGAAAGAGTTAAGGGAAGGTGGCGGGGCAGGCCGGCTGTCGGAAGCGAGCATGTGCAGATTGCAACCGCATCCATACTACGGGCGAGTGTCACTGGCACACTTCACCTCCCGCCGCCGCCGGCCGCAGGGCACCCATGGACCCCGGTGAGGCGATGAGCCGCCGCGAGAGCGGGGGGGAGGGGACGCCGAGCCGCGGCACCGGCACCTGCCCGCGGCCCGCCGCCGCCGCCGCCCCCACGCCCGCCCCGCCAGTAGGTGCGCGGCGCCTGCGGCGGCCTCCCCGCAGCCGAGTGGCGGCGGCGGCGGGGGATGCGCTGCCCGGGGCGGAAGGCGGAGGCTGGCGCCCGGCGGCGCTGGTTTCGCTTTCTGGCGGCAGGAGGGCCGTGCCGCCTCCGCCGGGGTTGCGGCCGCGCTTCCCGCCGGGCGGGCGTCGCGCCGGGAAGCCGGGGCGGGCGCCGGCCTGAGCGAGACAAAGGCGGGCGGCGGTGCCCGGGCGGCGGTGCGCCAGCCTCCCCGCCCGCCGGCGGGCCCCGGGGGAGGCGCGGCGGGGCCCCGGGCGCGGGGTATCGCCCCCTCCCGGGGAGCGGGGCAGCGCGGCGCGGCCTGAGGGAGCAGCGTCCCCCCGGGCGCCGGCCGGGCCCCGCCGCCCCTCGGGGCGAGTGGGGGGTGTGGCGAGGGTTTCGCTCGGGAGCGCCCGGCCCGACTGGGAGGTGCTGGGGGGGAGCAGGATGGAAGAGTTGTTGGAATTGGAGCCGCTTTTCACTGAAAAGCGCCCCTTTTTTGACAGAACCCGAAATGTTTTGAAACATATTTTTGTATTGATTTCACTAAAACTTTATTCCAGGAAAGGAGAAATAGATCTGAAGCAGCCCAGCGTTTGCAGAGCAGAATTGGGAGGTGGGGGGTGGCTGTGATCCTTTCAGTGACTTCTCTGCAACCTTGTGAATTACTCACGTGTGTAACGCTCAGAGGTCAAGGACCCGAATATTATGATCAGCTGAAAATTAGAGTTTTTTCCTTTTTTTTTTTTTAATTTAGTCTCAAGATGTTTGCTCTTGTTCCAGTTTTAGTATGGAAAAACATTCAGAATAGCTGAATTTTGATGAAATGGAAAATCTGATTCCTTCTGTCCCCCATCCTTTGCAATAGGGTTTTGAAAATTGTCTCTAGGATGCTTAGGAGCTACCAGGGAAGTACCAACTTGTTAAGACTCCTAATTACATAGCAGAAGCAGTAAAACTCTGTCAGATGAAATATTTCGTATTGTCCTCTGACATCATTTATTTGACAGGTTTGTCCTGTTTCCCTCTTAATTCTGAGGAAAAAGCAGTCCCTGCAGGAGCTGAATTTTTTCGCAGGTGAGGTGGTAACAGCTCTGTGGCTGCTAGAGGTGTGTGCGTTGGGGATTTGCAAGAAGAACAGATTGCCCAAAGAGCTCTGTTCTGTGGTTTTCAAGAACGCAAATGCATTGATACATGTACTCCTATCAGTTAGAGATGGAGCTAGCTACTGTTTGGTGGTAAACAGGAAGTCCTGAAAAGAAAAACTAGCATAAAATTAATTTTAAACAGAAAAGGAAGACTTGTTGACATGGAATCCTTGATGCCTGTAGCCACTTTCAGCCAGCACTGAGGAAAGCCCTGTAGGAAGTCTGTAAGATACTCTGATGCCCATGGCACATCCTGAAGGTCCTTCCTGAATCCTAACGCCTAGTCCCAGTGAGAAGGTATGACCTCTTCCTTGCAGGGATGGCAGTTTTTCTGTGTGTGGTGACAACAGCTTGCTGCTGTGGATAAATTAAGGTTGTTCACTTAATTTGAAAGTAGGTATGTTCTCCCTGAGGAGCTTTGTGCATATGTCTGCAAATTTCATAGTTCTGTGTTGAGGCTCCCACTGAAGAACGTGGGTGTCCCCCTGTTTGCAGAAGGGGAAACTGAGGTACAGAAAGGTAGCGTTTCACAGGTAGATGTGAAACACAAGAGTTGACTCCAAATTGTTTGGTTTAAGTAGTAGCTATAGCAGCTTCCTAAACAAAGGTCAGCAGAAGTATTACAAGCAGCTTATTCAATGTCTGTGAAACATTTTGAGATCCTTTGATCACAGGCATATTGAAAAAGGAAGTAGTATAGTCTGGTGGAAAGGAAACGGAGGGGCAAGCAGGAGTTGAGGCAGTATTGCTTGTGACTGCGTATTGTCTCCTTGCTGAGACTCTGGCAGCAGCTCCATAGCCTTGGTCAGTATTGCTGTTCCCGCTCTACTGCGGGGTGATGATGGAGGGGGAAAACGAGCTGCTTCATTGGGCGAGCTCAAACCTTGGCATTCTTGTGCAAGATCCCATGGCGTGGCATTTACAGAAATGGTCAAGGGGGGCTAAAACAATAGTTGTGGATAGCTTATTGACATGTGGGTTGAGAGTAACCTAGATCTCTGCATAGAAATGGAAATGATACCTGATAGTGGGGACTCAGCGGTTTTGCTGACAGTGTCATAATGTGATGTGGTGCCGAGCAGTGAAAGGCAAATTTAACCTTGAAGGGAGATGCAGGTTCCTGACTTTGAGTGTAAGACAGGAAGAGGTTTTTGGGTAAGGTGACAGACTCAACAGCACTTGGAGTCTTTAAATTAAGAGATCTTTTTATGATCTATACTTTAATTCAGCATCTTGGAGAAGGCCTAAGGAGTGAAGGTGTAGGGATCCCTTTGGCCTTGTAATTTGTGGATCTACTTATTCCCACACATCAAGAGCTCTGGAGAGGAGTTGTTCTGTAGTGTCCTAAATGTGCTTGTAACACCTGTCCATTTGGTTAAGACAATGACTTTACTCAGCTCGAGTGCTTCAGGGCTGCTGGCAGTCACTGCATTGTGTCCAGGAAGGGTATTTCCTCTCATGGCATAATTAGCCAGAAGAATTTAGTTTTTGCCTTCCTCTGAAGCATTAGAAATGAGCCCCAGCTGGGGGCTGAGCATGCCAGGAAGGAGGAGGTCTGGGGGGAGAGGGAGAGGTGACTGTGTACTCTTCCTGGGGGGGGAAAAAACCCATCTTTTTGCAGTCATCACATGCTTTGATGGCAAGTCTTGTTTGTATCCTCAGAATTGTACTTACCGTAGAGTCTGGGGCCAGACTTTGTAGGTTTTCGCTTTCCTCTGCAGCATGGGATCGGTCACTAAGGGTCATCTGTGTGAGGCTGGTTTGAACAGTCCTTTGCCAGTTTTGGAGTTGCCATGCTGGCTGTGGCGTGATTTCTTGTGCTCTTTGTTCATGGTATGCAAATCTAATCTTAGACTGAAGGACGTCTGTCCTTATTCAAGTTACTGAAGTCTGTTGCAAGAAACTGCATTAAATTTTAATAAACTGTGATATGCAGGAGGTTAGACTAGGTTTTAGGCAAAGAGTCATAGAATAGAATCATAGAATTGTCTAGGTTGGAACAAACCTTTAAGATCATCAAGTCCAACCGAGTCCTTTCTGTTCTTAGACTTTCTGACAGCAGAAAGGAGTTCTTCCTCATGGAAGATGAAGGGAAAGCATCCTGAAAAAAAGGCCTAAAAAAGAGAAGCCTAATATGTTTAGGAGGTTTGAAGGGTAGTGGCATGAAGGAGACCTGCTTGTTCTGATGATGAAATTATAGAAGTAATGGGAAATTGTTGCCAATTGTACGTTAGGATTCTTTGTTTCTGGATTGCCTTTAATAAATGCCATGTTTAAGAAAAATGAAATTAAGTTGTTGTGTTGTTTTGTTTTGTTTCTTTTTTGAGTCTCAGGCAGCATGCTAGTACATGGTAAGACAGGAGAGGTAACAACATGACTAATTAAAGGGCAGCAGTGCTTCATTCCCTAAGGCTAATTATTCTATAGAAAATGGGTCAATTACTTAGAGAAATTGTTTGCCAGCAGGAGGCAGGACAAGCCTCTGTTCCCACTCCTCACCTTCCTTCTGTGGGAAGGACTGCCCACCTCCATCGGCAGTTGCAGTATCTTGGTAAGCTTTCAGATGCCAGACCCATGTCCTGCAGATGGAGAAATGGCACCTGAGCGAACCTGTATGTGGTCCCTTCTGTCCTGTGTGTTCCTGTCTAGCTGCAAATGAAGCAGTGTCCAACAACGGTGGTCCTGGGTCGGACCTGGAGTGAAAGACATGAAGTTGAATAATACAAGTGAAAGTTCTCTTTCAAAATAAAATCTGCCTATTGTGAAAGGTGAAGTGTGGTATTTTTCCTTACTTCTTCTGAAAGAAGATTGATCATCTAGGTAGCTAATGTTTTCTGACATAAAAGATACTATCTGCCTGTGGTTTGCTTGGTATGGGTTTGTAAATGACCCCCTTTTACTTCTCAGATCTGCTTCCTGTATGTATTTTAGTATTCTCTGGTGACTTTATCTGCTGTGTTGCTTGCTCTTAGTTCTGCAGGCTCAGTACAGACTGGGTGGGGCGTGGAGGGCTGGTTTGGCTTGTATGTCAGAAATAAACTGGTCTGCTTTTCACATTTCTGTGACTGTACGTGAGGCAGGAGTATCCAGATGGTTTCTGAGCTCCTAGGTAAGGTGGTTGTGCAGGCAACCAGAAAGAGTCCTGAAAGAAAGCCAGACTGGGCAAAGGCTTTGGCTCTGCAGGAACAGATTACCAACATCTGTGCCAATTGGGAACAACGTGCTCTTTCTGGTTAGTCAGTGCTACATTCCTGGTTGTAAATGATACACCCAATAATGTCTAGTGTGAGCCAGAGCCTGTGCACCTCGCAGTCCCGCTAAAACAAGTGCGAAAGACATGTATTTGCAGGTGCGTGCTGCTCTTTAACATGTCCTTAGAGGCCAAATAAAAGCTAGACTGCTTTAGAGATTTGTTTCTAGGCATACCTGAATGAGAATACCTATCGGTACCTAGCTCAGAGATGTCTAATTATTGTATAAGTGCTTTATGTTACCCTTTCTTTTGTTCTGGATTTTTATTAGTGCACAAGAGTTCACCACAACCTTATTTCAAAACTCCCCCGCCCTCACAGGCTTGTGTCAAAGCTGGATTAGACAAGTGGAGGGAATCTTCCCTACCACAGACGCTTGCTGCCTTGCTTTCATTGCATCGCATAAGATCCAAGCATTAGTAGTCATTAGATAAGTGTTGATAGCACAGAGTGGCAAAGCTGCTGTTTGACTCCTTCCTTGCTGGATCTTTGCTCTCAGGTGCATTGTATATTGAAGGTAGCCTGTATGAAGGACTTCTGCAAGGCACCTTTCCGTCCCATTCTCCTTGCCTCTGCCGGGAGCATGGAGACAATGAAGTATTTCTGAAGGAGGAAGCTCTCTCTTTAGCATGGGTAGCTGTGGCATAATGCTGTGTGTACTGCTAAGTGCCTTCTGGGGATGCGGAGTCTGTTCTGTTTTGTGTTTTTTCACCCTGAAGACAGTCAAACTCATTCAGCTCCGCCAGCCTGATCTGGGCTGAGAAATCTTGGCCGGGGCTGTGTCTATACAGAGCTCTAAGCAGAGTGGTCTCTCACTGCTTATGGCAGAGAATGCCTGATGATAGTGGTATATGTGGCTGTTTTCCTCTCCTGCTAACCAACATAGCAAAGCCGGGCTTGCTTAATCCACAGGGCGCTCTTTGGCCCTCGTATTTTCTTTGTGTCAGCAGAGGTTTATGGTAAGGATGCTTCCAGTAAGTTCTAGAGGAAGAGTTACTTCTTTCTGTGATTTCTGGTGTTTTCAAGATGTGTATGTAGTTTCCCCTAGTGGCACGATAGATACCATGTGATTTGGTTTATTTTGATCCAGCAGTTCTTTCCAAGGCAGATCTTGCAATTAAGCTCTTAATTGGAAGTGGACTTGCACAAGAGCTGCAGGATGTAGGGCACAGCTTATAAAAATGCTCTAATGTCTACTAGGAAGAGAGGAGCCGCTGTAAAGGTAATGTCATGATTCCTTAGCATTATAGAGCTTGGCTTTTGTTGCTTTCGGTTTTCCTTTGCCAGCTAATACTTTACCATGGAGATGAGATACTGAGTTTCCAAAATATCGGAGTCAGTCACTTCAGCTGGTGGAGGCTAGCATGGTATCAGGAGTGCCCCAGGCAGCTGAGCGCATTCTGTGCAATGGAAGACTCAGGTGCATATATAAAGCAGGCAGTATGTTATATTAGCATATAACTTGTAGATGTGCAAAGAGTCAACTTATCCTCCTAGATAATTATATCTTTTTGGAAACAATGCCTCAGTTTGGTGGTTGTATTATCAGGTATTACTGTTCACCATAAAGGCAACTAAATGCTTAATTCTTTCATAGATTGGCTAGAATGTAACTAGTTCTTCAAAGATCAGATTGATAAGTACAGCGTGTTGATTTCTAAAAATGTCATGTATGCAGACGTTCTGATTCACCTCTGATTTTCATGGTATGAGCTCCAAGAGCTGCTGCAGTGATGCTTAGTGCTCCGATTTCAATTTGGGGTATGCTGCCTTGTGTGTGGGGTGCATGGGGTTGGCTTTTTTTGTTTTCTTTTTTCTTTTCCCAGCTATATATCGGACATAGAAGACAGCAAAGCGTGTCACATTCTGATGGGAGAAATGTAATTTTCGAGGTTTGAGATCCTTGTTTGAGAAACAAGGTCTGGACAATGTCATGACAATGATTAAAATTTGCTACGCTTTGGACCAGAGCTTAGCAGCATTTGGAGTACTAAAAAGCTGTAAGTGCTAACACCAGCACTTCCACTGCATCTTTCATCTGAGAATCTCTCTGTTCTTAATGAATTTTCAGTGCATCTCTGTGAGGCTGGTATTATTAGTGTCATTTTGCAGACAAGTAGATAAAATAAAATGCTTGTATAAGCACATTCAGCAAGCCAGAAAAAGGCAGGAATAAAATTCAGGAATAATAATGTTTCAACCTGTTCTTGAGCTACTATCTTGTAGTTTCTCTTTTGCCAGAAAAGAGACTAAAGGCATTACTTTTGGTAGCTCCCCCTCGCTTCCTTTTTTGTTTTCCATTGGGTTAGGCAGCATAAAAGTGAGACATTATTATGCAACATATATAAGTGTGCATGTGATACTTGAAAAAATGGTAATCAGATAAGTTGCTAGGCAACAGTACCCTGCCTTCAATTACCAAAAAGCCAATGAGTTTGCTTTCATGATGTAACATGAGTTCTGTACTTCTTCATAAAGCAAGTGTAGGTGGAGTTCTGTAAGAGTTGCTCCTTTTTAACTCGCCTCCTGCTTAACCTGCCATATTGCAAGGTCAGATTTGACCTCAGTTTCAGAGAAATGTGTTCACAGAACCTGAAATCAATAGAAAAAAATGTTAGATGAGCTCTTAAGAATAATGAAGTATATCTAAATGTATTTAAGGAAATAACGACATGGGTCTGTAGGTCTTTGATGGTTCACCAACTTACAGAAAGTAGTCCGTAGCTCATTCTTGGGACATGAAAAATAAGAAAATGGGCGAGAGATTCATGTTAAAAGGTTGATGGCAGGGATGTGTGGCAAGCTGTGAGAAATCTTAAGCACTCACTGTGGCCAGTTGGCCCAAAAATGTTGAGAGACATGGTAATGCATGAAACCCTGGATGTAAAGCCAGCTGGTTTGTTTTCATGGCCTTAGCAGGAACAGGGTGGAAGGAACATAAGCAGAGAAGAGTGTACATGGAGAAAAAGTAAGTGAGAGTCTGATAGTACTAGACAGACCTAGCAGCACGAGGGACTTGGATTGTGTGTTTGTTTGAAACCTGAGTTGGTTTGGTTTTGGTTTTTTTTTCAGTAAAAGATTGCAGGATAACAACAACAAAAAAATAAAGACTCTTGGCAGTTACTCTCAACGCATTTCTGCTTTTAGTGATAAATGGCCACAGAAGCATTTGCAGATACTGTAGTTGCATGGGGGTGTGGGCATCTGCCCAAGCTGCTCCAGCTATTGGCTGGTGGCATGGCTTTTAAAAGAAATCTGAAACTCTGGAGGTCTACTGTGTTTCTCGAGGCTTTGCCAGAAGCTTTCAGTAGAGGTAGGGGACCAGCCTAGAGATATCTGGGGAAGGATGCATCTAACCTTGGAGATTATTTGTTTTCCTCAGGTAGCTGCAAGTTGTTGCCTCATGGAGTTGTTTTTGCAATTTTGTTCTTGTAGTTCCAGAAGAGAGGCATTTCCTTTTCAGGAGGTGGGGACTGCATTAGCAATGCATGCCCTAGGTATCTCTCTGAGGTAATTCAGTCCTTCTGGGAAGGAAATTCAGCCACACCTACTATGTTTTATGCTCTGTCTACCAGTCTAGGTTCAGAGATACTCAGATCCCAGCTGGTCTGTGTGCAGGTTTAAAAGCCCTCATCAAAAGGCAGCCGGGCAAGGCATGTTGGGTCTTCAGTTGAAAGTGAAATCTGCATCACCCTCTGTGTAAGTTCTGCCAGAGCAGGGTGAGTTTCTGAGAAGACACATGCTTGCTTTCTGTTTCCAAATTTGCCACTTTCTTCCCAGGAGAATTGCAGATAAGTCACTGAACAGCATTGTGACTCTGTTGATAGGATAGTTTATCACCAGATAGATGCACAGACCCGAGCTTTCTTTTTTGGAGCACTTTGGAAATCATGAAGAAGCGTAACTGCTAAAACAGACAGTTGAAGGAATGCACAAGTAACCACTTCCTGGTCAGGAATTTGCTTTCCTTTTTGTTTGCTTGTTATTTGTAGTTTTGTCTGATGAGTGCTACTGCTAAATTATGCTAACATGTGGTCCCCAACCTGCTGACACGAGGAATGTTGGTGTCTGTGTTAGAGGAATGGTCAGAGCAAGTGGCGTTCTACAGCACTGACCGGGAGGCCCAAGTCTGGCCTAATAGTGGATTTTAGATTTTTAACTGTTTCTGTATATGCAGTTGAATGGTCACACCACTGTTGTTGGTTTTTTGTTTGTTTGTTTTTCCCTAGTACAAACATTACACCTTTTTAATCATTAGTATTTCAACACAGAAAGTTCATTTAACTACAAGAGAATAAAACCAAATCCCCTTTTCTGAACAGCTTAAGCATTGTATTAATCATGTGAGTTTTAAGGTCAAGCCTTTGTCTTCAGCTCTTTCTCTCTGCTCATGTGTGTTATGACATAGTCTTTGCTAACGAAGAGTTTCTTCAATGATTGTTTTCTTTCAAGTGTAGATACATGTGTAACTAAAGGAATGGTTTGAGTTCACAGAAATGAAGATTTTTGTGAAAAAGGAACTTCTTCCTGCTGGGCGGTGGCTGGTGAGCCAGATCAGGAGGGTGATACGGCTGACGACCAACAGGCTTTTTGGGGGTAGCAGTAAAATGGCTGATGAGTTCCTTGGTCTTGCTTGCTGTGAGGGGCTGAATTGAGCGGGACTGCGTTGCTTTAAAGTCAAGTTAGCTTGAAGCCTTTTGTAATGTTCATATTGGTACTTGAAGAAGTCAGGAGTGCGTTGCTGTTGCTTGTTTTGTATGATTTTGTTCCTCACTCCTTTACAAATCAAATTATAGACAAATAGGTCTAACTATGAAAAAAGTGTTCTTAGTGTTCTTGTGATTCTAGGGAAACGCTTTTTAAAATTTCGTTTGTGTGTGTCTGGTAGATAGTTCAGTAGAAACCTATATCCAACTGTGACAAAATGTGTACAATGAAAATAGAATATGTGCAAATAATTTTTAGGAACATTGATTTTAGAACAATTTATACCAGAGCTAGCTAACAACCAAGTTATTTCCCAATCAGATGTACAAATACCCAGCTGTTAAAATAGCAACTATGTCTCTTGATAAAAAGAGACTCCAAAGTAGATGCAAGCTTCAATGCATAGGCAGAAGGTGCTAAATGTGTCTCTATAATACCCATGTTAGATTGATTTAATTAGTGGTTTTATGCTATTCATTGCTCTGTTAATCTTGGTGGGCAGGTTTTGTTGGGTGAGGATTAGGTATTTAATCTGCATTTTTAATTGGAGTGGTTTTATAGTTCAGTGTTATCTAAATAAAAACAGTGTAGTTTGGTTTTTGGTTTGTTTTTTTTTTTTTTTTTT